>PNEQ01100974.1:33582-69290 GCA_003012365.1 Medauroidea extradentata | reverse complement strand
GAATCAGGCACACCTAGTCCTCTCAAAACAGGGGAGGACTTGCCAATGATTTCCATAATCAGTTGGTCAGTTACATCCAGCTTGTTGTGGACGTTACCACCAACTCCAGTTTTTGAGGACCTGTCCAGTTTTGCCTGCAAAATAAAGCACACCCTCATATTACATTGTAACAAGGTTATGTTGTAAATTGTTACATTTTGTAGTAATTATTTTATAATTAACATTCACAGACTATGTTTGTTCAAGGAATAAATATTTTGCTTTGTATACTTACCACTGTTCTGTTTCTGAGGTTTGGCCAAGTGCTGTCCCTGATATATGCGTAGTCTTTGTCACTTGTGACTAAACCGATTGCTACAGCATAGTCACGTATTTGTGTCCAACACAACCTCTTCTCATCCTTTGTCAGCGTGCTCGAAAATGGAACAAACAGAATATGTTTGTTCTCCAGTATCTTTTTTAGAAAATTTTCGTATTTTCGGTTCTTTAGCTCCCTCTTGCTCATTTTGCTACTGCTTTTAACAACTATAAACACAGCCGATGTACTATCATCTAACAACAGCTGACTGCTAAACTAATAATAATAGTTTAATATTTTAACAGAGGCTGCAATTGTTTATGACATAGACTTTTCTACACTACTAACTATTTTTTATGTCACTGTTATTTAGTAAGTAATAGTATTAGTGTGTTTCTGAAATAGGGTTGTAACTACTTATATGAGTGCACTATTTTAGCAGCGTATGGACATTATTTATGAAACGAAATTGTCTACACTACTAGCTACTTTTTATTTCACTGCTATTTAGAAGCTAATATTATTAGTGTGTTTATGAAATAGGGCCCAGGTGAGATTTTTTTTTGTCGAGTAGATATTTTATCAGCGGTCGTTTATTTATATGGCACTACGTGGCAGTATGCTCTACTCAATTAAAAAAAAAAATGGAAAACTGTCATTTTTTAAAATTATTAATATGAAAATATCAAGACCTCTATAATAACCGAATTTCAAAAATACTCGCGTTTTGATTTGAAAATAATAGTACTATCCGAAAATCTCTGCGCGAGAGGTTTACGAAGGTTAAAATTATTTTTAAATGAAGACGTGATTGAGTATTTCAGTCATCCGTTCGACTCCGTACCTTTTCATACCCCTTCAGGAGTAAAATTTCACTACAGGACGTTGTAAAGGGATACACATAATCCCTTTGACATTAATATTATGAGATAAGGTAGCAGGGTCGCCGCAGAAAGTATAACATAGGGAAGTCGACAACGAAAATACTTCAAAACTGTTTAGCTCCTGGTATGTACAGGTGATGAGAAACCAATTTCTCGCGCGTGAATCGCTCTGATCACTCCAGCACCCAACAAAATCTGTCCACTTCCCAAATACATCTTGTTACCCGCCAGTTGGTCTATTTTTATTCTTTTTTCCTTACTTCACAAGTCAAACTCAAATTAAAAGATGGAACTCAATGTTCATAAATAAACTGCGACAAATGAGTTTGGTGCGCGCGAGAGACGGCTCACGATGTGCGTATATCATCCGCTTTATCTCATACGATGCGCCCTTTCTTCCGCGAGACTACTTTTTGCAATTTACGAAATATTATTTAAAAACGTCGTGACTCAAGACGCACAGTTGCCGGACCAACCCCAGTCTCTCGGGATCAACTGGTCAGGCGAAGCACTCTCTGTGCTGTGTACTCGCGACCCGTGGTCCGGTCGCCTCCGCGGCTTCCTACCGAGTGTCCCTCTCGAGAGCTTACCTATGGCCGCACCGGCCAGCAACCCCCGCCTACAGACTCCCTTGTCCAATCACAGCCCAGCTCGCAGACAATGGCTGCCACCGGTCACCGTCTCCCGCGCCGCGTTTATTATTTTCTGTTTTCTTTTACTCATGACAGATACTTATAAATACATACATTACAATTACGATATCCAATTGAACAAATACAAATACTTTTCAAACTAAACATTAATATTCTTACGACGATTTTTAGCATCTTACAATCTGCGTAGAAATTAGTTGAAGGCAGTTAAACCCTGGCAATGAGACCTTCCGTTACTTTGAACCCTAGCCACTCCTTCGGCTGTCGAAGAACAGAGCCGAAGAAATAAAATCCAAGATGGCGGAAGAATTCATCTAATGACAGAACATGCGTGTAAAATTCTAGAAATCAACGGAATATGAGACGGCCGGCAGAAACAAAATAACCGACAGTTTTGACGTAATCAACGTAATCAAGGTTAATATCGGGTCAAGATATATTTCAAGCGGGCTTTACTTCTCGTCGACAGCGAGGTTATCAGAGACGGTTACACACTAGACAATGACTGGAACTGGGAAAGAAATACGCCATGGCCTATTTCAAAGAACCATGTCAGCATTCGCCTGGAGAGTTTTTTTTTTTTTTTTTTTTTTAGGATACCTTTAATCTGGAATCGAACCCTGGTCCTCCCGAATGCTAGTCCGATTATTAATTTTGCGCCACCAAGCACAAAGGTCAAGATAAAGACCCAGGTTTACCAAGTTTGTAACCGTGACGACATCGAAAATGACGGACGAATCCACAATAACCGCCATGGCTCAGAACATATATAACTTACAACTGCGACAACACAAGGGGCGGAACTAGAGGGGAGCTAAGTTAACTTTGCCACCATTCGAAAACTATTAGCCCTTCTAAAATATGTGAGACCCTACTATTTATTTTAAGAGGTCTGGAAATCTCGCGGAGAGAAAGGGGATTTAGCCCTCCCTGCAATGCGATGTTCGGTACGACAATGGACAGCACTGACGAGGAACAGTTCCGAAGATGTAGCTCGGGGATGTCCGGTGCACTTCGTTAACGGGGCGCCCCGAGATCTCCAAGATAGCGACGCCTCCGCGAGATACCTGGCGTCAACGCCGTTCAGGGACTCGACCGGCAGAAGGACGGCGCGGCGGGCGAAGATGTCGAAGGCTCCAGCTATAGGCATAGACCTGGGCACCACGTACTCGTGTGTGGCCGTGTGGCAGGATGGCAAGGTGGAGATCATCCCGAACGAGCAAGGCAACAAGACGACGCCCAGCTATGTCGCCTTCACAGACACCGAGCGCTTGGTTGGCGACGCAGCTAAGGGCCAGGTGAACGCCTCCACATCTCGCCTCACACTGCCTCTCAGCACTAAGTTCGTTCATGATAAAGCGAGTGCTTTTAAAAACCGTCTTCCCAACCAACATTTAATTTTATTGTGGTCACAAATCTTTACTTTTGGGTACGGTGAAATATACTAACTGCGGCTGTGTTCCATTTGGCCGCCAAAGAGCCCTTACAAAGGCTTGAAGCTCTTGAAAAGTGCATCCCAAACGTGACGTCACACACGCCGCTGTTCGAATTCACAGCAAAGGCACACATGCAGCCTAGAATATGTCCCCTTCCGCCAAGGGCACGAGCCACTAACCCTTCTCGAGCCCTAGATACGAATCCGCAAATTTCACTCTACCTCCTGAAGGGTACAAGGGCTTAAGGACACGTGACAAAGATCTCATTGCACTTAAATCGAACACATTCTGTGTTTATTACTAAAAATCCCGTTCTCGTCTACACTAACAAGATGCGGAAATATAAGAAAAGACTGAAAGGAAAAAAACGAGGCCTCAAAAGTGCTTACTTTATCGTGAACAGACTGCGTAGACATCGCCAAGCGACAAGAAGTTTGGCATGAAAATGTTTCCACCTCTGCTTTTATTTCTAAAGAGACCCCCGCCTACTTCGCAGAGGGTCACCAAATATACTATTATTATTATTTTTTTTTAGGTTAAACGTGTTTAAGACCCTGCTTAAGTATTATGTTCACATCAGTCAAGAAAAGCAAAGCTTTTTTTTATCGAAATGGCTTGAAAAAATTTAATACAAAAATGAGTAGTACGATATACAAGTCTGTATACACGTTTTGCAAAATAATACACCGTTAGTTCACAAAACATTATTTGGCTTGTTTCTAGCTTATTTTCATTTTTAAAAATGGCAAAGTTTTGAGTGCAAAAATCGGAAAGAAGAGGTTTATTGCTACCAAAAAATTAGATACCAATTATGATATAAGTATTTGTGACAAAATAATATAGGGATTCTTCGATATGAAAATTATGTTGATTTAAAAATAATATTTTTCAAAATCACTTTAAAGTTGGAGCTCGTAACTTAAAATACATTGGTTCCTAAAATAGAAGAACATTCCGTAGTATTCTCGAGTACATACGAAACATCACGCGCATCAGAATCCCTTGTTTAAAAACCCTTCAACGTAGGTATCTGAAAACTGTGTTCGACGCACGATATATGTATCTCAAATTCCACTACATAAATCCGCATAAAACTAACCGATGGTCGTTCAGAGAAAGAAGTCCTCGAGGTACACGGCGTCTACAGATAAAAGTTTCTAGGAGGGCCGCGGTGGCCGAGAGGTCAGCCCTCTCGCCTCCCACCAAAGCGATCCGGGTTCGATTCCCGGCGGGGTCGGTCCCCGGATTTTCGCATGTGGAAATCGTGCCGAACGATGCCGCTGGTCGGCGTGTTTTCTCGGGGATCTCCCGTTTCCCCCGCCCAGTCATTCCGGCGCTCCTCCATACTCACACCATATCATCCCTCACCAGCGCAGAAAACCTCGATGTTAAGTGCTAAGTAAAAATCTCTCACCCACTTTACGTTTTCTTGAAAACTCCGTATTCTAAGAACAGTTATTTACGGAGATTTGGGTAAACGCCCAGAAACTAATTTTTACAGAACTAGTCCCACTAACACCTCCTCTTTAAGGAAATTTGCTACAGATTTTCTACTACTAATCCACAGCAATATAACAGAAATACTGCACACTTGTTCAGCGCCTTTCACGTTGAAGCAATATACATGTGTCAGTGTTGCTATACTTGCTTCTTTGCTTCACTACATCCAATGCGCTATCAGCTTCACGTAAGGGCGTCGCCTGGCTAGATATAAGTGTCAGAGACTTAGAGGCACCGAAGAGCTATAGGGCGATCCTGATACGTGCCTCGGGTACAGCACAGCCTCTACGCGCAAGGCACGAAGTGGAAGATCGTTTTTTTCCGTTGATGTGTTGCTGCTATCATACGTTAAGGCTACTGCCTGGTGGTGAAGGGTGTGTTTGTGTGTGTGAGGCGAAAATCGATGAGGCGCTACGAGCGAAGTCGGCCGGCACACGTATTGTGATATCGCCTCTACGGCCAGAGTCGTAAACGCGCGCGCCGTAACGTTTTTACTGTGTGACTTTAAGCGGTGACCCTATAATTTTATTGAACGCGTCACTGTAGCAAAGTCCAATGTACTTGTAGACTTCAATTTCGAACAAATCTGTTACATATATAAAAAGGCATTTTTGGCCAAGTTTGACGGCTTCAAAATAATGCTTCCAATGTGCGTGGTGTCTTGAAAGTCACATTCACAAGTAGTATGAAGTGTGTTTTATTGTCGTAGATAAGCTTTGTGGACGCACGTTTAATGGTCTCTGAGGAAAAAACCTAACTCTGAACACATTGCACGCAGGTCGAGCGCTACCTAGGCGGCCGCCTTAAGCCGTGACCTCGACTTTTATGACGTATTTGGCCACGTGTACGTGTCCTAGAACAACACCAGGCCTTGATAGATGTACGCGGGGAAAGAGGAAGGGGTCGGCCAGCGCCTGAGCACTCACCTGAAGTTATTTCGGAAGACCCTGGAAAACTGAAATTAGGATAGCCGGAGACGATGAACGAACCCGGCTCCTCCCGAATGCGAGGCGAGTGTTTTACCACTGCTCCACCTTGCTCATTAATTAATTAAGATTCACTAGAAAGAATTAATAAATAATAAAGGAAACGAACGCTGTAAGTTCCATTGGTACTTAAAATACAATGTAACTAAATTGCTTATGTTTAAAAAAACGCGGGAGAAATTAGCCCGTTTTGGTTGTTTTGACTTCACGAAATATTACGTTTAAAAAACATTCAGCAGACTCACTACCGTTCTGACAAACAACATTATTTACTGCTATTCGTACTCAGACTGTATACACAAATGTTGCACGTTATATGACAATACAAGTGAAGCTCTGCTCACTGTTTGGCAGCCGCTGCAGAATGTGTTATTAAAAGCACTGTTCACGAACATTTTCATTATTTTGTATTTGTACACGACAGTGTTTGTTTTTAGACGTTATTTTTAGTACATTCCCTCGACACGAAAATATTTTACCCTAGTATTTTTTCACGGCATGTAAAAAGTGTCCAAGTAGATTTATGTACAGTCATTTGAGATTACTCTATACAATTTCGGTGTAACATTGTACCCCATATTTTCATTTATAAAACGACTTTGTGGCTTTCAATCACAATAAAAACTTCGTAGTTAGCAAATTTATTTACAGTTTGTTAAAAGTAACCCCAAATGACTATGTTATATGAGGAAGTGCAAGAAACTAAATACAGCTGACTTACTGGAATGAAATAATTCACACAGGAATAAGATGTCGTGCCCAATATTGTTTAAGATAAACGTAGGATACACAACGAAATATTTCATTATTAAAATTGCTTAGTTATGTAAAATCTTCTTTGGAGTCTACATTATTTTTAATGTAATGACATTTCATTGTTATTTCAATACATTTATTGATGCAGCACATGCCATGTTAATTCCAGGGTAAATTATTTGTATCGGCTATTGTTGTGATAAGTGGTAAGCTTGCTTTGCATTACGTCTCGTCGACAGCGAAGTCATTACAGACTGTGACACACAACTTGGTACAATGACAGGAGCTGGGAGAGGAGTCTGCCATGGCCTTTGTTAAGGAATCATTCAAGTATTTGCCTGGAGAGATTTCGAGAAACCATGTATAACCGAAATCAGGATGGCCGCGACCGGATATCGGACGCAAGTACTCTCGAATACGAATCCAACGTGTTATCATTGTGCCACGCCGCTGCAATGTGAAATGGTTTTCATTATTTCTACGTTCTTCAAGAAATCTCTGCTTTTTTTTTTTAGCGTGTTGCATCTAAAAATGTGTGAACCACACACGTTCGATAAGCCTACTATAATGAAAAAGGCAAGCAGAATATTTTATTACAAAGTCGATTTCACAATTAAATGACGGAATAATCTCTTACAACCCAAAGTTCCGCAATGACGATTTAACAAGCGTGTGTTATTTAATTGGCTTGCGTGCAGAGGTGATGCTTCATCCGGCGTAGCCCATAAGCGCTTCATTGATTTTTAACTCACTCGTACGAACGTACTCCTAATAATAACTTAAGTCAAGAACTGCAGCGCTCTACGTTTGTCCGGGAAAAATGTATGTTACTGGTCATGGTTTTGCAAGTTTCTTCACAGTGTGGCATTCTGCACACATTCCGCAGAGACGACAGCGATGCATCTCGTGCGAATTAATAACGTCACTTATCTTTAAGATATACGTGTAGATAATGCTTAGCAACTTCTAAAATATGCATTTTAAGTGTTGTAAGGCATTGCACAGGATGGTTTTCAAACTACTAGTTGTGATCTTCTACCTTCGCACTGCTTCCCTCTAATTACCAAAATGCAAGAATAATTGTTTGAGAATGGTGCACTGCCGCATCATTATGTTGACCGTAGTTTCACCACGACCAGCAATCAGAATGTGTATAGACATTTTTTGCCTTCCGTGCATTTCTGGGTAAGTGAAATAAAGGAAAGCCTACTTACTACTTCCATCAAAATTAAGATAGGGTAGTTAAAAAGCAGTAAACATCTGAAACTGCCGAAACATGCTATTGAACTGTATTAAGAACACGAACTAAGAAGCTAGTTGTGGATAAAAAATTTCGTGTATACAAGATATTCAGCAATACTTCTCGCATAAAACTCATCGAAATCTGTAAATTACGCATAAAACTTTATGTTAAGAGTTATTTCATAGTAATATATGTCAACGTGAATAAATACGAACTGCTATATAACACACCAAGGTATTACAAATCCCCTCACAGACTATTTAAGACAAAGCCACTGATTGTCAGTCACCTGCGCAGCACAATTTTAAAACAATTACACGCAGAGGACTACTTATAAGACATCGTAAATTATATAATAAATATTGTATTTACGTAACATGCTATCTCATGTATTTACCGTGTTACAATTTACGTATGTTAATGTATTATATCTCATTACATATTGAACTTATTGCAACGATTACAAATTACGGTACACGTAAATGGAAGTTGTTGTCATGTGGAATTTGTGATGTGATGT
Organism: Medauroidea extradentata; assembly: GCA_003012365.1. Taxonomy (NCBI): domain Eukaryota; kingdom Metazoa; phylum Arthropoda; class Insecta; order Phasmatodea; family Phasmatidae; genus Medauroidea; species Medauroidea extradentata. Next base: position 61,014 of record PNEQ01100974.1, on the reverse strand, counting down.
GCAATTCTGTTTTCGAGAGAAGATAAGTTAAGAGTTAAATTTCCACTTGCTGATGAACTTATTGTAATGAAATATTAACTACGACAAACTATATGGAAAATAAAGGCAAGTTGTGAAATTTGGAATCCCGTTTAGAGGGATATCACTACTGAATCACAACACGCTCTAGATATCCTTTTATTTAAGTGACGATCAGTACTGCGCTAGCAAATCTCAATAAATATATTATACTATTAACAGAAATATTACTATCCGATATTGCGAGGTTTGCACCTGCCACAATTTAACTTGAATAACGTTTATTCCTCGTAACATTATCTCTTAATCAACGTATTCCTTCTTGCCTATGTACATGTATACAACTGGACGGTGTAGCGAAGATGATATAATCACGTGGGTTATGTATTTCACCTAGTACCAGAAGCTCATTTTTAAAGCACTGCAATTTTCTTTCGCCTTCAGGCCGACTGAAAGTATTTATGCTCGTTTGAAAAAGAAACTACTTATTTTGCATTTCCATGTACTGATGCGCTCGTTGGCCAAACGCGTCGTTTGCAATGATGATGTGACAAAAACAGCGAAAAATAAAGTGATTCTATTTGATAAGTTAATTGCATTTTGACACGATACCGTGTGTGGTGGAGCAGTAACTGAGACGATGTTAGTGTCTTGAAACCCTGGCACTTTGGCACACATATACTACGTGCCAGCTGTTGCCAGGCCAGAGTTCATTTTCGCAGCTTGACGCGATACTCGTACTCGATGCAATTCCTGGAACTTCTACTTATCGTGCATACAATAGTTAATCTTTATGATAAGATCCTCCACTATCTGAGATATGTTGTTCTATGGCTACATATTTTATTGTACCTCAGTATTTTCGCACAAAATGGCTTACTTTGTTAGATTGTTCGGTACGCACTAGCATTCGTGTTATTATGTTAACCAGGGTTCTGGGAAAGGCGGTTATGTTTGACCAAAACTAGCAACTAAATACTCTTAAAACGTTAATGCGGAGGACATCCACAGATGTTTTCTGCTGGGTTTATTTCCACCAAGCTTACAACCAGGGGTGTCATTTGGGGCTACAAGGGGGGGGGGGGCAAATGCCCCCCCCCTGGATTTGGAATTTTTGTGTATAAATATATTTTTTGTATTTTTAAATGTAAATAATGCTAACTTAAGGATATAAAACTGAAGTTTTATTATTAACGTATCTAATTTATACATGCTTAATTAATAAAAAAGATGCAACAAGGTCACTGTCGTCAGAAAACAAAATATTACCCCCCCTGGAAAAACCTGAAATGACGCCCCTGCTTACAACAATCATAAAAAATGTCATTCCTGATTATACACATATGTCAGCTAGCTAAACTTGAACACCTGAGGAAATACGTTAACAATCGCATGTTAACATTTTTTCCCCTGCCATGCTAAAAGTAAAAATCTTTCTGTGATGTTGCTGCTGTATCGCTGGAAAACGTTCACTGTAATTCCTTAAGTTTTTTAAAATCATAAATGAACCAACGACTATCATTATTATCTACATCAAGAAACGTACAGTAAACTGGGGAAACATTGGCCTTGGGAGGTAACTTTGTCGCTCTCAAAATTTCAGTTGTTATGTTGTTGAGTGAAGAACATTTAAAATTTTATCTGACTGGATTAAATGTATTGTTTTAAGCACCAGACTTTGATTATCTGAATACTAACTAAATTACTCCAAAACCAATATTTTGAGTGGGACAAAGTTACCCCAAAAAGGGTCAAAGTAGTCCCAGTATACGGTACAAAATTTTGTATTTATGTTTGAGTGAGTGAAGAGATTTAGGCGAGGTCTTTAGCGCTGGTGGGTGGTGACATGAGGTGAGTATGGAGCAGCGCCGGAATAAATGGACGGGGTAAACGGGAGATCCCCGAGAAAACCCGTCGACCAGCGGCTATTTTTGAAGCACTGCTGGCCAACATTCTTAGCAAATGATTTTGCTCACGCGAGAGTACAACTGCTGCTCCAGAAAACAGACTTGCTTACGTTTCTTAATTTTAATATGCAGTTATCATTTACACTGTTACATGCAAGCTCCGTTTCATAGTTAGCGATCAAATAATTAAGTATCAAGTGTACAGATTTCAGGTTTACTTTTAACGCAGAGTGATAGGTTAAAATTTCTTTACTTGTTTTTTGTTTGGTCAAGGCTGAGTACTCTGTTATGCAAACATATTTTTAAAAAATGTCTCCAGAAATATTTTTCTTGTAAATATTTTTTGCATTGTTGAAAATCGAAAACTTTACTTAGGAATGTCGTAAAATAATTGATACTTTATTATTATTAAAAGTTAGCAATTATAACAAGAAAGAAATTCTTGTTTAATTTCACCACATCGTCGACACGTTCGTTATTAAAAACGTAAAGAATTTTACTGGCAAAAATTATGCTCGGTTTAAGAGCACTCTGCACTTAAAAATCCGTAATTTTATAACTATACGAAATACTGTCCAACTCTTCCACATTGCATTTATGGTACTTTCCCACGAATGTAATATATTTCGGCTTCATATTTTTCCTACAAGCGCATGTCGAAGTAGCGATTTGACTATTTTCACTACTTACCCAAAGTGAAAACTATTCAAACGATACGAATGAAATAATTTAGAGCGATAATAATGTATTAAGCTGCAGGATGACACTTTTGATATCTCTCACAAAATTGTTACTTTAAAATTCACATACTCAAATATATGCAAAAATTGAGGTATAAACATGAATTAAGTTATTTTAATACAAATAATTTTTACGTGAAAGTACAAAGGTTTCATTTACTCATACTCTAAATTATTTCATTGGAATCTTTGGAATAGTTTTTACTTTGGGTAAGTAGCGAAAATAGTCAAATAGCTACTTTGACATGCACTTATAAGAAAAATATGGAACCGAGAATATTTTATTTGTGGGAAATTAATAATACTGTAATGTGTAAGAGTTGAACAGTGCTTGCTACAATTATAAAACAAAAAAATTTAGGAGCAAAGCAGTCTTATGGTACATTTCTACGTAAAAAGCTGAAAAGGATTTTAATAAACAACTAGCTGCCCTGGCATATGTTGCAATGCCCATTAAATTTTTTTGGGTACTCCGTTCTGCTCCTTCACCCTGTTTACCCCAACCACAAAATATTTTGCAGAAACCTTCGAGGACACACGCACAACTCACCAAACTTTCATCCCAATCGGAACAATGGTACAGGAACGCATAGGAGACGAACGAACAAAGAAATATTCGTCATTATGTATTACCAATTTTCATGGCGATCGGTTTAACGGCATAGAAGTTGATGCGCTGCAGCGCCATATAGTGGCGAGTTAGAGTAAAGTGATTAAAAAAAAAAACTTTATGAGTAAATTTAACTTTTTAAGAAACTAGTCTGCTGAACTCTCACAAAAAGAGAATTTAGTGACACTCTTTAACAAAAATATTTTTTCGAAGGAATTTTACTTTGGAAGTTTTTCCAGCCCAAAATATATTGGGCGTTCATTCCAGTTCAAAAAATAACAAGTATCTGTGTTTAGAAAAGTAAGGTTGTGCTCCGATAAAATGCTATGTTCAGTAATTCAAAACTTGTGCACTTTACATTTCACAACGGCAAGATTATGTCTGAGTAATATGTTTTACAGAAATTTCACACTAAATGTAACAATACACTACGTGCCATATACATAACATAACCTCCTTATATTATTTCTTTCTCTCTCAATGTTAGTGACACTGTAACATGTAATGTAATCACACCTACGACGTTCTGTTACAGATGGCAATGAACCCCAAGAACACTGTGTTTGACGCAAAGAGACTGATTGGTAGGCGGTTCGGAGATTCAAGTGTCCAGGCAGACATCAATCACTGGCCATTCAAGGTAGTAAACGACTGTGGAAATCCAAAGATACAAGTGGAATACAAAGGTGAAATGAAGAATTTCGCTCCGGAAGAGATCAGCTCCATGGTGCTGACCAAGATGAAGGAAATAGCATAGGCATACCTGGGAGAGAGAGTACAGGATGCAGTCATTACAGTGCCTGCATATTTCAACGACTCCCAGCGACAAGCCACCAAGGATGCCGGAACTATAGCCGGTCTCAATGTACTCCGCATTATCATCGAACCAACAGCTGCTGCACTCGCTTACGGTCTGGAGAAAAATTTGAAGGAGACAAAGAACGTCCTCGTTTTTGACTTGGGTGGAGGTACTTTCGATGTTTCAATCATGACTATCAACAAAGGATCCTTGTTTGAAGTAAAAGCCACGGCAGGAGACACACATCTGGGAGGCGAAGACTTCGACAACAGACTTGTAGACCATTTCGCTCAGGAATTCAAAAGAAAACACAAGAAGGAAGTGAAATCAAACTCAAGAGCCATGATTAGACTGAGAACTGCTGTAGAGAGGGCCAAGAGAACATTGTCTTCGAGCAACGAGGCTAGTATAGAGCTCGATTGCTTGTTTGAAGGTATCGATTTATACACAAGGATTTCAAGAGCACGTTTTGAGGAACTTTGTTCTGACCTCTTTCTTAGCACACTAGAGCCAGTCAAACAGGCGATATCGGATGCCAAAATAAACCAGTATTCCATCGATGATATTGTTTTAGTTGGTGGTTCAACTCGAATCCGAAAAATCCAGTCACTTTTAGAGTGCTACTTTTGCGGCAAAACGCTTAACATCTCTATTAACCCAGAAGAAGCTGTAGCATATGGAGCTGCTGTCCAAGCGGCAATTCTGAGTGGAAATGCCAGCCCGGAGATTGAAAACATAGTTTTGAAGGATGTTGTTCCATTGTCTCTTGGTATACAATGTAATGGTGGCGTGATGTCTAAAATAATAACGCGCAACACCCCCATTCCATGCAAGAGCACAGATGACTTCACCACAGCTAGCGACAACCAGACTGTAATTAGTATAAAGGCTTATGAAGGTGAGCGAGAAATGACCAAGGACAATAATTTACTAGGGACATTCTCTCTGGGCGGAATACCTCCTGTTCCACGGGGGATACCCTCCATCAGCGTGACCTTCGAGCTGGACTTGAATGGCATCCTGAAGGTGACGGCGGTGGACAAAGGCACCGGCAACTCCAAGGACATCGCAGTCAACTACGAGAAGAGTCGTCTCTCCCCGGAGGAGATACAGCGGATGCTGGAGGACGCAGAGCGATACCGCGAGGAGGACAGGAAGGAGAAGGCGCGAGTTGCGAGCAGGCTCAAGCTGGAGGCGTACGTGTGCACGGCGAAGCGTGCCGCCGAGGATTCGGAGGACCGTCTGAGCGAGGAGGACCGGTTGTTGGTGACGACCGAGTGTGGCGAGGTGCTGGAGTGGCTCGACGGCAACACTCTCGCGGAGCAGGAAGACTACGAGCACATGCTGGAGGAAGTCGAGTGCAAGTGCAAGCCCATCATGATCAAGCTCCACCAGAGGCGTGACGGCGGCGGCACAAGAGGTCGAGGCTGGAGGAAGAACAACCAGTCTCGTCGAGGTCGCGGCCGGCGAGGACGCTATGTTAACTGACCCACTATTTTATTTTATTTACGTTTTAAGTTTTACATGGCGAAATTAAGGCGTACGCCTTTTCTTACATTTAACTATGGTAATTCTACATTATAAAGTTAGTAATAAATTAAACATATCAACATTGGCAAACTGATGCAATTTACGTTTACAAATGCAACTATGTCTATTTTTAGAAAATTATTTTCTTTAACAAAAAAAAATAAATTTTATGTAAAATAAGACAAAATAAAGGAAAATTAATCACTTAAATTCTGATATCATATGATCTAGTACAAACATTTTAAAGTAACAACTTCTGTTTCAAAATTAAGTAACAGGTTTAATGTAAAAGGTAACTTATTATTACTAATGATTTAAAAATATGAAAAAACTTTATTTGGGAAACAAGAATTTTCAAGTTACGACTGTTGCTTGAAAAATACTTTCTTATTTAAATGGTTTTTGAAGCCCAGTGTAGAAGTTATGGCTCTTATTTCTGCTGGGAGTTCATTCCATGCTTTAGATACAGATACACAAGATGACTTTGCAAAATTTTGCAATTTATAGGCTGGTAAAGATAACATTTTTGAATTTGCGCACCTAGTTTGTCGATTGTGTTTATTTACTATTGACTGGTTCTATGTAGCAATAACAGTGTAACTGTAACTATTGTTGAGTTGTAACCACACCACGATAGTAATTCACGCATAAAGTTTTTATAATGTATACACAGAAAAAGAATAGCAGAAAGTATAAAAATTTCAGCATGCAAATAGACTTTGTATATAGAACCAGTTTCAAGTTAAAATCTTTTTATTGAAACAGTAGACAGCGTGTATAAAACAATGCTCTTTAGCAGTGCTGCATATATGTGTATGTATGTATGTATATATATATATAGTGTAATGTAGAACAATGTTATATGATAGATCAACAGTTCAACAAATACATAGTATAAAGTATTTTTTCGTAATATTTTATAAACGAGTTAGTAACGTAAGATTCCGAAGTTGCAGGTTTTTTTTTATTACATATTAAATGTATTAAATTCAATGCTAAAATTAACTCACATTGCTTATCAAAGCAAGGAGCGAACCGAAAAATTAAATGTCATAATCTAAAACTTATAGTTAAAAATTGCTACAGTTCAGCTGTAACATTGTCTGCAAATATGCATAACGCCAAGATTACTCAAGAAAATATGACAGTGATCTGTGAAACTGATTTATGTTTTTATCGTCTTTGCTTGCCCTCTCAGCTTCCGGCACGAATGCACGTGCCAATAATATGCTGTTTCTACAGGAGGGCCACAGTACGAGCCACTGGGCCAGCTGAGGTATAAGGTAACGCCTGTAAAGACCCAGCCACAATACACCAGATAGGAATGTATTACAAGTTCTAGCTAACAACCATCATTAATTAATCTTATCGGATCTTTAACGACGTGTAAGTGCGCAATCATATTGTATTGAGAACATGTTGAAAAAATTAATTAAAATTCAGCACTTCCTCAGCTGCTACCTTTAGTGATTATTTTGACAGAAGCATGACACTAGAATTCTGCCAAAATGTAATTGTCGAAGAGCCTGTATTTTAAAATTTCAGAGAAGGAAAATTTTCAACTAGAGTAGTCTACGAAACTAACAATAAGATAGTTTACTTCCGAAAACTCACTACGAAAATAAAATACTGTAGGATCTATTATTATGTTGACAACAGTCACAACAATCCGGTTTGGCTGTCGGTACATTTGGATTGTTCCTGCGACAATATGAACTCTTGTAGGAACACTAAATTCTGTACCAGAACCAAAGAACGTCGTTCGTTTGGTAGTGATCGTCAAGATTTGCACTGAATGTTCACGGTAAATCGAGAACTTTTATGGTTTTCTGAACATGCTTTAGTCACCAACAATTACATTTATTACATCTATAGACATTTGTTTTTTTATTCAAGGACTTTAGTAATTAATCAGAAGGAAAATTTACCTTCAATAAATAGAGAAAATTTGAAGTCAAGTGAAAGGAAAATTTTAACTGGATTTTAAAAGTGCTCACTTTACTATACATAGACAATATATATGTATACTTATTGAAGGATCGAAAGTACGTGATTTTTAATCCCGTGCTTTCTATTAACTAGTTATTTTCTGATAAGTCTTAAATTGGCATGCTATCTTACTACACACATTTATATTTAATGGAATCAGGACACTGGAAAATCTGTAGTTATGTTGATGAATGAACGTAGTCTACTTATTTATTTTCCTAAGTATTGATTTTGTGTCCACAATTACAGACGATGTTTTACAATACAATCGTTTCTCTCTGTCTCATTCATTTTATATGTGGTCTTGATGCCAGTACATTTTTTCAGCAATTTGCAATTAACTATTAAAAATTGAAATTACTCGAAATCAATCAAAGTAATCAAGTTGGAAATAATTCTGCTGGCAATTAAAGGTCCCCTTAATCCACTGCTATTGTAAACATGTTTATTTCTAGAAGAAATATTTTCATAAAACCCGTAAATTATATTTTAAACAATTACAGTGCCGATATATCGGTCTTTGGCATTTATCGCACAAGCAATGAATGGCTATATTTCGGCTCTTGGCACTACAAGGTTTAACAAAGCGAGCAGCTAAAGTTGGCAATGCCGGCATTCCACGAGGCACGAATGCTCTACCTCCATACGAGTGCTAGTCATATGCGCCCTGGCGAGGCCTGAAGCAAGTCGCGACCAGAGACGGTTGCATGTGTAGTACTCGCAGGCCTACATAGCTCGTTCATCGAGGAATACCGGACATTAGTGTGGGTTTTGAGAGCTCTACGATCGAGGATTATTACCGTACCGGTTGCGGTGAACCAACGCCGCTTTGCAGGAGTCGGCGGCTTGGATTTACGGATATGTCGTCGAAGGCTCCAGCTATAGGCATAGACCTGGGCACCACGTACTCTTGCGTGGGTGTGTGGCAGTGCGGCAAGGTTGAGATCATCGCAAACGAGCAAGGCAACAGAACCACGCCGAGCTACGTCGCCTTCACAGACGTCGAGAGACTCATTGGAGACGCCGCCAAAGACCAGGTGAGCATTCTTCCTGCCTTACTTCCCGCTCAATGCTTGAAGGCTCGTTTTTACGATGGTAGCTCTTGTCGTGTCGACAACAGTGACAAACACTGTAGAATCACAATACCGCGACAGAAGTGACGCGAATAACAAATAATCGGCACTGAGGTTTCCGTGTCAGCACGTCCGCCTCGACGTCTTTTGTTATTCGCGTCGCGTCTGTCGCGCCATTGTGGTTCCATTATCTTGTTCGCGCTGTCGCCTTAGCACTGTCGCGTTGCCATTAGACAACTTAAACTACCACAGCACTTTCGTTAAGAGCATCTAGTTAGGAATAATCGTAATTTTTATATGTATGAAATAGTGTTAGTTTTGCAGGCTGCGAGTTCTTACGAGTACATTTTCCTCTTAAAAAAAAGTTAACTCTGGCAGGTTTTCCATGGTGACACTTTAAAGTCAAAATTTGCACTTTTTAATTCTTATAAGCCGCAGAAACCAATGAACACATGAAATGAAAAGATTCATACTGAAACTACATGCAACGAGATACAGCTTGACATGTTTTAAAACCAATCGTAATATATTTTTGTATTGAAAAGATTTGTAAAAAAAAATTAATTTTAAATGTTCAGAAAATTTTTAAACGCAAAAATATTTTGTGACTGATTTAAAAACATGTCGCGCAGTAGCCCGTGACATGTAGTTTCAGTTTGCATTTTTTTCATATCATTATGTTAATTGGTTTTTGCGGCTTATAAGAACTAAAAACTTGTAAATTTTGACTTTGAAATGCCATTATGGGAAAACTGGCGGAGCTAAATTTTTTTTTTGTAAGAGGAAAACGTACTCCCGAGTAACGTCTACAAAATTAACACTATTTCACACGAATAAAAAATTACTATTGTTCCACACTTGAACAGCCTTAAGGAGCGTCCCTACGTATATGAGAACTGAACAAGCGGCCGAGGGACGTACACTTGCAACGACAGCTGGGCTTATCGTATGATAAGGCACACTGAGGGGTGGAAACCAAGGGGGTGACATTGACCATAGGGGAGTGTCTGTGAGTGCAGGAGATAAAAATGAACTGTAAATACGAAAACATTCTTCGCCTTTAGTCAGTTTTCTCACAAACAAATAAGTTTCTAAAGGGTTTTAATACATACATGTATTCACAAAGGACATATCTAGGTTACAAAAGTTAATTGTTTAATTGAATATGTATTGAGGCCGGGTCTCAAAGAGTGTGTACACTCTCATTCCACACTGGTTCACTCTTCAATCAAACAGACAGCCCTCCTTGGATGCATTCGCGAAGGTTGTTTGATTACTTATCCGCGAAGGTTGTTTGATTGCTTTTTATAACATTTCTTGTGTGGCTAATCTGTTACCGAAATTATTAACTAGTAGGCCCTTCAGCATAACGTAATCAAATAGCCTTATTTGTGTAAGACTGCAATGGACATATTTCCATATACCTATACTTATAAAATAATTTTTACTTACATGAAGAACTGGCCATCCCCTTGACACTTAACTACGCTATGCACAGACACGTCGTGTTTCTCTCCATTTAGAATGAAAGCAAAGATGTCTTCTCGCAGAGTGGGCGAGAGTGTGCAGCGAAGGAGCATCGTCGCTCACTCTGGCTCACTCTTCCTGTCGCCTACTCTCCCTCGGATTTGAGACAGCAGAGTGTACCCTACACTCTGTGCCGTCAACAGGGTGCGAGAGAGTACTCTCTGGGCTATTTGAGACACAGCATGATATTCTTGTATCAAAACTTCGACTATAGTAACAGAGATACTGCTTTAGTCTTTGCTTAGAAAAAGTTTTACTGTCGTAGGTATATTATTCTTTGAGAAATCAAAATAAACAAATCGTGAAATGGTGCTAAATTATTAACTAGGGACACTTCTTAACAGGGTTGCAGTGCGATTGTATAAATTGTATATTACTGAATGTTGTTCATGTTATAAATTGAATATATTTCACTTATAAACTGTACTATCCCCTTTATTCATACTTATCAGTTTCGACATTGTTTCGAGGTAAACTATCGCGCATGTTTTGATATCCTTGTTAACAGATAATTATCACGATAGCAACCATCACACACACACACTCGTTACAGTTAGTATCATAGTAGTACCATCATCTTGAAAACGAACCTTGTAGGAGAAGTCCTCGCTTGGCGTACAAACAGTGATGTAGCGTGTCATGTGTGTTATTTTACATGAAACAGCTGAACGTGTTTCCAGTTTGCTCATTTATTAAACTAGCACACACTAAACTATGCTTCAATGGCGAAAACTGATGTTCTGCGGCATTTTTAGACATGAAACGCCAGGACCAGAATCTTTGTATAAGCATGTACAACATACCTTTATCTCTAACATTACGTCAAAAATTATAGGGTCACCTATGAATCTCATGCTGAATTCACAACAGTGCGACAGACGCGACGCGAACAGCAAAACTAGACGGTCAATTAGCATAAAGTATTCTGTGACGTCAGGGCGACAAAAATGGCGGACGCAGCGAGAATACCGAATAGAACCAATGTATTTATATTTTATTCGCATTGCGGACGCGGCAAAGCTGAAAAACTGAATTCAATTTCGCGCCCATATGTTGTTGAGTTGGAATGTATTTTACGGAATATGTTCGTATTTTATCGGCGCAAAATCATAACTTTTAAGCAAGCGTGTAATTGTGACAAAATTTTACATTTGGGAGTACCGTAGGGATGTTTTAAACATATTATAAACTAAAAAAAAATTCAATACTGTAAAAATCTTTGGCTATCGTACTAGATGTATATAGTGGCAAATACTATTTACATGCATGCAAATTTTGACTTTGGCGCACCATTATGCGAAAACTATGCCATCTAAAATTGTTTAGTACGAGGAAACTACACTCTCAAGTATCGTCTAAAAACTAACACTATTTCATATAAATATAAAATTATGATTTTATCGCGCTTGAACACCCTTAACGGCGGGAAGCTTGCACGCCAGTTACCGTGTCGTCCTCGAACTTGCAAAAATCATTCACCCCAGGCGGTTACCTAAAAACTTCCACAGAAGAAAAAGTACGAAAACAGTGTGTCCTTAGTTAGTAGGTTGCTCTTAATAGGTGACATTATTTTCTCGCACTCGTTACTAATTTTTATCGAAAATATTTAGACGAAGATTTCTCTACTACAACAGCTACAATAAAGCAACGCGACGTGATGCGACTAGTATCAGCTAATCCCAGCTCCATGCGAAGCCCGTGATGCTGGAATCACAGTGGTGCGACAGACGCGACGCGAATAACATATGTCAGCCAATCAGCGTCGAGGCGGACGTGACGACGTCACAGGAACCTCAGTGCTGACTGGTGAACATATTTTGTTCCTCATATCTCAGGCATTCGCGTCGCTTCTGTTGCGCTATTGCGATTCTGGCATAACAGAGCTCTGATTGGCTATTGGCCATCGCCTCGCGTCGATTTCATGATAATGTTTTATGTCCTGTCCCTTGACGCGGCCATGTTACAAATGAAACGTTTAGTAATACGTGCGATTGCAAACGTATCAAGTATTTCGTATTCAGCAAAGTTCTTGACAGGTACTAAAAATAAATCTTAACTACAAAGTACAATATTTACTAGTAAGTTTGGTCACGAGAACACAAAGTAATATAAGACGGCTAATTGTTACATTATCTTGGTTAAGGGACATTAATCGTCATTATTTACGACGAATTGCAATATTTTGAAACTAATACTAGCAGTAAGTTACACACTTTACATCCTGTTGGCTGACAGATAGTAAAATGAACTTGGCAAGTATTCTCAACTAGAAATGCATCTGCAGTTTGTGTATGAAAGAAATAAAACTTTGCTAATAGTGACACTTGCATAATCACTTACTTAATCACAACACAAGAAACTCACACAAATTAAGGATAATCCAACATAATAGCTCACTCTTTGGGAAAAGTCTTTTCTATTCAGGCCTAAAAATGTACAACCACCTACCTAAAAAAGTTACTTCTGAAATGAATATAAATAAATTTGACATAATAATAAAAAACATATTTGAAAATCAGTGTTTATATAGTATTCAAGAAAAAGAAGAATATGTCCAGAGCCTTTTGTGAGACTTACTTAAAACAATGCAAAATAAGGTACTGTGAACAGTCCATATTCACAATCTTTAGTATGATTGTGTATTGTGTGTTTTAAATTGAGATTGTGTAATTATGTATATAGTAAATGGGGTCATGATACGTCGTGTAACATAGATTGTAAGTTGGGCTATAGTTCATATTAGTAGGTAAGTTAAGAATTATAATTATTAATATTGGTTGTTAAGTGAATAGGCCTACATAGTGCAATGGACATATATGTTTAATTAATGCTCAATACCATCGTCTATTAATCATATTTTCTTCCTTACTATGTTTTATTTTAATCTTCTACTTCTCTACTGTATGTATATACTGTATATAATATAATTATGTATTCATATCTATGTAATTCATAACCACTGTAACCATATTGACAAGCCCTATACTCGGTGAGCTTAAGCTTATCAGCTGGGTGTATTGGGTGATGTAAAATAAATAAATAAATAATTAGTGTCGTACATTTTTAAGGAAGTTACCTCTAATGTGCCAAATAATTCAGTACATCGGATGTTGACATGTCACACTTAAAGCTATTTGGTAACAAAAACGCATTGCTTCATATTTGTACCGAACACTATAAACACTTATAAATTACCCTTAACAGTTTCCTCCAACATGCATATATATAAAATACAGTCGATCAGTGTCGAGTTTTCATACTTGCTCGTAATAAACAATAACTCAAACAATAGATAAATCATTGCGAAAAAGGACGCATTAATAAAATGTCTAACTTAGTTCGTTGAAATGTTTTTGCATTATAAAAATTGTAAAAGTTAAGTTAACTTTCGCCATATACACTTTTTTTTTTAAGCAGAAACGTTTCTGTAAGCGATATTGAAGTTTTCGCACATCTATTCTTAGATAGGAACTGCACAATTTATCAAAGTTAATTAGGGTAAGTAATGATAACAGTAGAATTTTGGCGTTGACATATTTTGCGAGAAAACTGTGACCGTTTATTTACTAAACGTAAATGCTATATTACAGCAGTCACACGAGCTCGACACGGCGTTTGCGCGGAACTGAACAGCCAATCAAATACAAGCCACTCCTGACGTCGTTTCGACGAAAAATGTTGTTGACCAGCAGTTATGGATTATAAAATATTTGTATTTGTTGACATGCTGCACTGCAAACAGTGAACGCAAGCATTCAAAATTGTCAGCGGTACATTTGGATGTATATGAGAAGAATTATATTCTTCATTTAAGAGGCCGTGTCAGTATTTCGGGCGCATGTATGCAACCCGTATTAACAACATATAAATCAAGGCTAATGTTACGTTGGCTATAGCAATAAGTGTATTAACACACATCTTACGTTATCTTTGCGCTTTATCAAAGAAACAGTCGTTCTTATTTTTGCTGCGTTCTTCAAAATTTAGTATAACAAACGGTTACATTATCAACGTGATAAGAAAAAAGGTTCGTAAAATTTGTAGCAACCATTCTTTACACTTCGGCAACCGCAGCGAAATTAAGAACGACCCTGTCTCATAAAACTCGAAGGTTATGTTATGTATAATACTCTTGCTGCTGTAGCGAACCTAAAATTAGCCTTGATTTATATGGGGTTAATGCGGGTTGTATACATGCGCCTGAATAACTGAAACGACCTCTTGGATTAGAAACCAAAATCCAGTACGTGTTCCCGCTTTCTGGCAGTCACGCTGTGTATGAGCTTTGAATATATATATATATATATATATATATATATTCAAAGGTATGAGATAAGGCCGGGGTGAAGGTTGGGTTGACTGTTCGACTAGCGAAACATGCCTGTCGCCCGTCCGGCTCGAAGAATGGACGAGGTGAGGTGAGCGTGGAGCAGAGACGGAATGAGAAAGGCGGGGGAAACAGGCGTTCCCCGATGAAACCCGTGGGCCAACACCAACGTTCGTCTCGTTTCCCGCATGCGAAAAATCCGGGACCGAGCCCCGTGGAGATCGGAGCCCGGGTTGTCTAGGTGGGAGCCCGGGTTGTCTGACCACTCGACCACAGCGGCCCCTCTACTTTTTGATTGAACACGTAAAAGTAATATATACACGAAAGTATTTATGTACCTTTTTAAAATAGCTTTCAATAATTTTATTCGAACCTGTATTTGAAACAAGATTTAAGGAAATAAAATTTGTACCGTCAACTGCCTGCGATCTTGGGTTAATTATGAGCGACTTCTGAATGTTAGCGAAGACATTTTTCATGTGCCGTGTCTAACTGATATGTTGTAAAAAAACAAATCTATGCCACATCGGAAAAATTATTTTAGTTATTTTTTTAAAGGGTTTTTCTGTGCCGTGTTCTCGTGAGGGCTAAGTTATTCCAGTATTATACGCACTAACATTTTCTTTTTACTTCTACAAAAAATTCTTTGTGAGCTTATTTTTGTAAGTTAACAAAAATATTGTAAACTGTACAGGACATGCTTATAAATACACAAATTTGTGTATATATTTATTTACAAATAATATTTGTAAATTTACAAATAATTCTTGTAAATTTCACAAGAATTGTTTGAATGGTCACAATTATTTTGGCAATCGGTTACTAAATTTATTTTTGTGAAAGTACAAAATATTTTGTGACATATGACACGGCATTGAAGGGTATATTGTTTCACACCAAGCACTCTGCACATAAATATACATCTCACTAATTCCCAAAGGTATTTGGAAAATTTAGAACACTTTAATGACCTTGGACAATATTGTTGTAGTGCCTGGACTGATAAATATTTAGACATTTGTTTACAAGGTTTTTGAACGTACTAGTTTTTTTTTGGACATACGCCATTGCGGGTGAATGTTGCCGTATTGCAGAAAAACCCACAATCCCACAATCAGGAGGCAGCTGCACTGTCATTGGCTGAGCTACATGTAGGTATTTTTCCTATTTAAGACCTTTTTTTTTTTTTTTTTTCAGATGCCACAGTCAGTCTGTTGGAGTTCCTCAGTCTGTACATATGCCTGAATATGGGAACAGATACCAGTTAACGTCGCATATGTTGTCTTGAGAAGCCTGCTACTTTCCGTCTGTTGTGTTCACATCCATTCATGTCTCTCGTTATTTATGTTTCGTCGTCGTTCGACAATTTGGTGCCGTTTTCCCCCACCCCATTTTTTTTTTTCTGTCGTCCTTCTCCAGTCGACTATATTCCACTTAAGGAATTCATTTAGTGTTATCTGTTTTGTTCTTGTGTCATCTTCTGGGATAGGACTTAATTCCTTACAGATGATTTATGTATGTTGACTGCATCTTACAGCCTTTTTTTTTTGTGAGTTTTTCTGCAATACGGTAACATTCGCCCGCAATGGCGTATGGCCAAAAAACTTTGTATGCTCATAATACGAACCCAATACAAGAATCGTTCAAAGATCATTTAAAGATTTCTTTCTTGCATAGTAGGAATTTTTTTTCCTGTGCACATGACTTTAGAAATACCGAACAAGTGCCTATTGTCAATGTTCTGGTTAGATCATTTTACGAAGGCCGTGTCCAAACTCTTGTAAGCTCTTGTGTACTCTCACACTTGCGAACTTCACTTGTCCTTGGATAAACTGAACGAATACGGACAGCTTGACGTGTTTATTTCGTTTATACCAATAGTTAGCCACAAAAAAAGTTCACAATATATTTCACAGAAAAAAAATATTTTACTGAACATTCATAGCAGACATTTATGTTTATGCATTTTAATTAAAATACATCAGTTATTCTGTTACAACATTTATTGCACTTACAATAAAATAACCTACAATACCTAACAAACATGGAACTCGTTAAAAATAAGAAAACTGTGCTTTTAAATGTTATTTTTTAAGTAATATTTATCAGAACTGGTGATGACTGAGAAACTTTTTTTAATATTAGTGTCGTAATAATATAATAAAAAATAGTAATTTTCCGCTACCAACTTTCAGACTTAAAGTTGTGTGTTGTTGCTTTATGTTTGTCACAAATTTCATAGGTTTACATTACTAAGTATAATTGACTAACGACTTTCAATAATTTAAATTTCTAATTGTATTAAAATGCAATACTACGTTTAGAGTAACAGCTCAATCCGGATTGAATTAGGAGTGGACTGAAGAATCTTGATTACAATTTTACTTTAAACACGTTCCTACTGAACTGAAGTAGGATTGGAGTGAGTAATTCAGTCCAGTCGGCGAGGTGGACTGGAGTGTAGAATCTGGATTGAAATGTTTACTTTAAACATCCATCGGCCTGAATTGAACAAAGACGAAGCGGTCGCCGTATTGAATCTTTTATTTTGTTATGTAAGAGGTTGGAATCGTTCTGGGCTAGCTAAATAAAACAGTTTAATGTGTAAAAAATCTATGAAGTGCCAAATAAACCAAAATAATCAGATGAATCAAACAAATATCTACCTCTTGCTTTTATTTGACAGTCAATTGTTCTGTAGTTCAATGTTTCGCAAAGCAATGTGTCTATAGACACGGATCCAGTCCGTTACATGTCAATCTGGATCACGGCCGTAGAAGAACAGGTCTGGACACTCGCCTGGAAACTTGATCCCTTTGTTGTTTGACTGCAGTTCACCAAGTTACCGATAATGCTATACATTTTTGGCGCTGTAATTCGGGCGGTCGATCTCAGACCCCGCCCACTTCCCTTCCACTAAGATAAACAATTTATCAAAACGTATTTTTTATCAATTTATGAAATACTTCCTTCGCTCACAATTTTAAAGCATGGCTCCAGCAATATTTACTTTCTTTATAATGTTAACACTGGATATGGTAACTATATTTGTCTCAGCTTTGTAGGTTACGAACTGTGCATTTTGTGCTAATAGTTTTGAGCAATCATTCATTACTAACGAATATATTATTTTACTAAAAGGTTTTTAAAAATAAATATCGAGCTATGAAAAATCATAACCTGGAATCCTACCGTGCACACCTCATGGCAACGGATATATGCTGCAAGGACGCGAGAAGTACACAGTATCGTTCCTTTGCATACCTTATTTAGGATTCGGACGGCTCTTGTGATTGAAGTCACTTCTGAGGACAGGTGCATAAGAGTACGTACTTCAGGTGATTTCGGGCACTGCCTGAATCGCCATTTACAAAATTGCCTCTGACCAACTTGGCAAATTGAATTATTTATAATAAATACTACTGGAAACAATTGTTCTCTCTCTCTCTCTCTCTCTCTCTCTCTCTCTCTCTCTTTGGTAAATTAATCAACAAATACAGATTAATTAAGATTCGTCACAATTTGGCAGAGCAATTAGAACTTTCCAACCATGTAGGCTATAATATCAAGTCCAGCATGGGACCGTATTTGCGTAACGTGTAAACAAACTGTGCTGGCATACGTAGGTTTAGTTACAGGTTGCATCAATATTTGTCTCGGTTGAGGGCTCCTATCGAGTCCGGCAACAATTTTTCCACACACTTGTCCTTAGGGCGCTGCCTACCTCGGAGCCCTGGCGGAGAAAGACTAGGGTTTTACATGTTAAATTATTTTCAATGGCACTCGGTCAACTTTTGTGATATTGCTTCCGGGCGGAAACCATTTACTACGCCGAGAAAAGGAGAATAATGCTACGTAAATAAAATTGCAGAAAAGAAATAATGAATAGCCATTTTCGCGTTTTTTGTGTAAAAAAATGCTTTTTTTGCCCACAATTCTCACGGAACTGAAAAAAAAAAACTGCCTAAACGATCCATAGCAATGTACGCGGCACGGAGACGAACAAAAAGTCAGTGGTGGCATATATGTAACTTCAACCGTTACTGAGCCAGGTGGAAAATCATTTATCCTGTAAAACCCTATGCTTGCTCCCACCGTGGCTTCAAGGTAGGCAGCGCCCTTTTAGAAATACGTTCACCAAGGCAGCTACCTTAAGAGCACGTGGTACATAATTCAACGCTAAAAGCATTAATCTATAACTGTAGGTTTCTTGAAGCCAATTTGCGAAAATTAAACAGTAGCAATCCTAGACAATAGTTTTTGCCAACGTTGTAAACGTAATTATTTCCAGTGTTACGAACTTCTGAGGCACAATCTCTGACGCCGGAACCTCGTGAATTTAACTGCGGCTCAAGAGATCACGCGTAACGAATGAGTAATTCTGGATAAATATTTACTCACAGTTGGCAAATACCATTACCTAGGATTGTCATGGAGTGTTTTATCCATATTGGCTTCGAAAAAAGCGTAGAGATCAATTGTTTTTTTCAGCGTTCATTTATGTACCACGCACTCTTTAAGCACTGACTAAATTCATTCCACTAGCCACATAGAGTATTAGGCGAGAAACACTTATTTCAAAATATATTTTTATTTTATTATCTGAAAGAGATTTAGAAAATCACCTTCCTCTCGGTAGATCAATGTAACCAAAAGAAAGTTTTCCAAAACACTGTGCCCTTGAACAATGTAATTTATAATCCCAGTTGCGTACATGGCAGTTTTACTAAAGACTATTCCATAAAAGGTCATAAAGTTGTTAATGCATGAATTTGCTACTAACTTCAGAATAATAAAAATTATTCTTTCTTTCCTTTAAATACAACATGGTCCGTTTGATAACTGGCGAGCGAGTACGGATGTTTTAATATATTTACATAACCAAAAGGAAATATTTATAACCAAAAGAACGTTTCAAACATTGATGAAATTAATTTGAGTTATTTAATACTGTTAGGCCGACACTTTAAATATTATTTTATGCGTATCACGGGCTTTATTAATGGCGTATTACTGGAAACCTTGTACTGTAATCAGTTGTTATATATTTCCGAAACTAATATGTTGTGTTTGTATTGTGTAATAATACAGAGCATGAAGTAAAATTTACATGAATAATTTATCTACTCACTATAATCTTTATTAGCAAATTTTGACACTGAGAACACGTTATTATAAGAAAAGTATACATCGGGAAATGTGGCATCAATGCTGTAGCGAAACACAACCATCTCTTTTTAGCTTGGACTTGAAGAAAAAAATATAGGAATGTGTGTAGTGAAAATATAAATAAAAAACGTCAAAGACTTTATTAATCAGATTGGCAAGAAAAATATTTAAAACTACGCATTTTTCATTTACCTTGTAAAATTAATAAACATTACAATGAAAATAAAATTTTAGTACAATTGTTGAATACTTAACGATATTTTATACATTTAGTACAATTGTTGAATACTTAACGATATTTTATACATTTAATAAATTCACCACAGTGCTCGATAAAGTAGGATACGGTTGTTTGGTATGTGGCCAAGAACCAATAATGTGCGAGGAAAAATATTACGTTAATTTAAAGAAAACGTCATAACTTAAAATACATTATTGAAAATCAATAAGTTATGTGCTTGAGATGCAGCGCGATGATAATTCACTTCAAGCGGTTATCAGTTGAAGTATATGGTATTTCATAACATTTTCTCGTATCACCAATGTGATATTTAATTCCTTAATTATTTATTTTAAATTAATTGAATGTTAAAAAAAATGCACATTGGGGGCGTGGATGTCTAACATAAGAGTATTACGAGAAACCTTCGGTTTTTTCTGAAGGTATTGTAACCGAAGGGAATAGTTTTTTCCAACATTGTAGGGTAATATTTTAACTAGGATAATTAGTTTTTTATGAAGAACACAAGAAGTACAGCTAAAGGATGATGTGATGAGACATTGGGAAAATAAGAAGAAACGTTGTACTAGATATGTTCTTATCCGCTCCGTAGTTCGGAATTATGAATAAAAAAATCAGTATGTTATATGCCTGAGTTGGGATGATACAGTCAACCAACTGGAACGTTAAAATAGTATATAATAAGAAATATTAAAAACTACAAAAATACTAAAATAAAATGGATTAATAAAAATGTTTATAACTAACAGGGTTGATACTTGTGTAATAAAGAGGGCAGGGGTTATATATGTGACCAAGAACGAACCATCGGAACAATAGATATTTTTAATAGATTTTTAAGGAAATATGCATAGTTTAAAAATAAATAGGGTAACTAATAAATGTTGGTTGTGTCAAATAAACGATGTTTATAATTTTTAAGAAATTCATACTTAATTTAATACAAATATAAATACGTACATCCATTTATTTTTATGTTCAATACCAGTCCTTAATCAGACCCATGAACAACGACGAAATTCTGCCTGCTTAGAGGATAACTGTCGTTGGCTTCGTCTGTCCGCTATGACGGTGGGGCTTAACCCATGTGACTTCGAGTCAGGGGCAAGGGGAAATTTTTAGAGAAAATGAAAATTTTAGGAAGATTAGGTAAATTCTAAAACTTTTTTTTTAGGATAAGTAGGGGCATTTTGAGGATAGGTAGGAACATTTTGAGGATAAGTAGGGAAATTTAGGTGAAAAATGGCTGCCAAAGAGTGCCACGCGCACCTGATGTCAGAGATTCATCAACCACCACACACGTGCCCAAACGAAGAAAACTCTGCTAATCACCCACTCTTCGCAGTGTTAGATTTGTGCAATAGTGCAGTGTTTTATAAAAACATAAGCTGTTGTCAAAAAGGTTTTCTAAGTAAACGTAGTATTTTATAAAGTTTTCATTTTAGAAGATAATAAAGTTGTGTGCAGTAATACAGGATACATTTGTACTTGAAATAGTATACATTATTACAACTATAGCAGGTATTACTTGCACTCCAAATTTTGTGGAAATTAGTTAGTAGCTTCTTAAATATGTGTGAATAATTATTTTATTTGGCGCTGTCTAGACCACTGGACTAATTCGAATATAAATATCCTGAGACACTTTATATAATTAGTTTCTTTCAAAATCGAAACGCTTAAACCGGCTATTTATTTGATTAGATATTTAATATGGTATTTAAAAATAATCGTCAAACAAGATAAAAATTACGTCGGGAAAGTTCTTTTAAGGTATTGAAATTGACTTAATTTGACGTTACTGTTTAAAAGATTTTAAAGTAATTCATAAAGAGCAAGGTGATTTCAAAGTTCATCTTGCCTTCGAAATATTGGTTACAAATATGATAAACATTTGTGTACTCTACCGTGCTACTCCCACACTACTGCGTAGTACTTTAGGGGGTATAGTATTGTACAAATACTTAGGGGGGACTGGGTAATGTACTGTATGTTTTACTCCGTGTGAAATAGTAATCTAATAACCGCACACGCGCACACGCATACACACATGGATGTGTGTATGTATATATATATACATATAATATAGTTGCGTGCCATGTACCTGGCGGCCGGTGGTCGGCGGCTGTTTCGTAACACTTTGTGGACTGGTCCCTGACTTACACGCCGAGCGACTACGTGATGGAAGTCACGCCGAAGCTACGTCATAGATACCTATCCAAACTGCATCTTAACCCTACGTGACACAAGTCATGTCCGAAACATGTTGTAATATCTATTTTTAGACCCCCTGAAATGCGGGGAGTCCCCAATTGATTTTACGAGTATATAAGTGACAAATTGACAAATTTGGAGCGAGTTCGCTATTGGTCGTGCTAGCGGAAGGTGCTATGCTTGTGGAGAGAGACTGGTGAAGACATCTTGGTGACGTCAGTCTACTGTGAGGCGGCAGGCGGCTACCTTCGGAGCAGTGTTGGACGAACCAAGAGGACTGACGGGCGAAGAAGGAGGTACGCGACGGGAGTCGAACCGAAGACCTCAAGAGTGAAGACAGCGGTGCACTCAGGGTGCTGCGCATCACACGGCGATTCATCACTACAGCGTACTATTTAGGTTGTACACTGTCACTATTTCAGAGACTGTTGATTGTATATATGACTGAATTTTATAACGATTTGTAGTGTTTAATTAATTGAGGGTAGACATTTTTTGTTATTTAATTGTCCAAGTTACTTAACGTGTGTGTGACACAGGAGTAATTGTGTGCATAACTAATTTTGTTGTGAAAGTTATAGTTGATTGCTGTTTTGTGTATTTCGTAGCTTTGTGAGCTATTAAATCCAGCACTTAATTTAACTCTTTTATTTCTAAGTATAATACCTCTATCCCAAAGAACTCGGAGAATTGCCCACATGAAAAGTTATTGCTTAAACTTGTAAATATATATACTCGTGGACACAATTAAAGCATCACTTTTTCAAATAGCGATTTGAAATCTAAAAAGTGGCCCAATCGACTTGAAATTTCCCGGGAGAGTGTAACCAGGTCTCAAGATTACAATGTGAAGTGCGTCTGGTCGATTCCGACTGGATCTCGGGGGTGGCAACCCTCCAACTGCCGAAAATTGGAAAACGTCGTTTAAGTTTTATTTAAACGAGCCTTTCTATGTAGCTACTGGAGGAAATGCGATGAAAATCCTGTCAGAGGTGGTCCTTTACCTGTCATTTGGTGCTCTAAGTTATTCAGGCTGAGGTCAAAACCACCCCTATTGCGTACCCTTAAAGTTAAACATCCCTCACGCCCAGAAAAATGGTGCGATTGCAACATTTCTGGAAGGAGCACCTTGGTTTTAGCCCAAAAAGGTTCTTAAAAGGTTTTTAAAAAAATCTCAATTTTAAACCCCTTTGAGAGGGTTTTTGCATCTAGGCCCCTTGCGATTTTCCTCCATAAAACATCACCCGACGGAAAAAAAATTAACTGGTACATTCCTACCGCGAATCTCGCTGACTGCTGAAGCAAACTTGCGCCATCCGCACCTTCGTGGAGACCTACCTTGTCGCGTTACAACCCTTATGGTGAGGTACCTGAAAACGAGGGTTGAAGACGATTTTGAGCTGTGGTCAGGAAGGACTATCGTGTGCTGTGCTTTTTGAGGTACGCGCCAAAATCTCATTCCGTTTGTAGAGCCACAACCCCCTTTAAAAGGGTTAAACAGTAAAACCACCCCCTTTTTTAACCTCACCTACGAGTGTACTTTGTGGGCAAAATGTTTGGAAACTCGGGTCAAAGCAAGGTACCAGCACCAGTCACGTACCCTGTAAACGGCATTACCGTGCGACAAAGAATAACACCCCTTTCAACCCCCTTTTGAAATCACTGAATGTCCTTAGAGAAAAATCATAGTTTTTGACATTGCACTGCAAACCTTCAAATTTGAACGCTCATTCAAAATGCTTTAACAGTTTTAAGCGGCTTGCATTTCCTTTTTGACAATGAAATCACTGCAGTCGTTACGTTTTTGAACTGTCTCATGCCAGAGAAGCTTCTAGAGTTGACGGATACTGACTGCACGGATGTTTGTTGCCGAATACTGTGCATTATGCGTAGTCCAAGCCGTCATCACCTCCGTGGCGTATTGGTTCCGCGCGCGTCTTTCATGCTGAAGGTCCGGCGTTCGCATCCCCGCTAGACCATGTCGTTTTATTGTTGTGTACGGTAATCGAATTTTCTGGAAGGTTCGGGAACAGGGGTCGATGTTTCCGGGGAACGAATTTCCAAAACGTTCCATTAGCCTTTAAATTCATCCTACGCGCTCTGGCGTTATCAGTTTCGTCGTGCCCAAAAAGTAAGTCGGTCATCTTGGACAAAGGTTACGCTGCATTAAGAGGCTTTGGTGCATCGGTGTACAGTACCCGGAAGACACGTGCCATACATATCTCTTCATATCGGTAAGGAGTTACATTTTAATAATCTGATTTACGTAACTGTTTTAACTGTATACACACAGTAGGAATGGTACTGAACCCATTCTGTTATTGTCCTACAGATTAAGTATGGTCCGGCGTGCTCTTACTGAAGACGATGTGCGTCGCATCGTAGCACTCATTGACGATGCGGGTATGTCCCATAGGAATGTTTCCCGAAGAGTTGGACGGTCCCAAAGCGTCGTTACTAGGGCATACCAACAATTTCAGGCTACTGAAGGCTTCAGACGTCGCCCTGGGCAGGGACGAGGGCACTGTACTTCAAACCGGGAGGACCAAGCGATGCGTCACTCTCTCTGCCTTACAAAATCCCTCCACCAGCGCGGTATCCATAGCTCAGGACCACCGTGAGACGACGGAGCGCCCTATAAGTTCCAAAATTGTTCGGAGGAGGCTAAAGGAAGGTGGCCTGCATTGTCGGCGACCTGCAAAAGTCCCAGCTCGGACAAAAATTCACCGTAGAGAGCGTATAAGGTTTAATCAAGATTATGGAGCTTGGCAGTATCAAGAGTGGCGCAACGTAATGTTCTCCGACGAATGCCGCGTTAGTTTGGAGAGCAACGACGATCGCGGGCAAGGTTAGATCGCGGGAGGGTGTACCGCCGCCGTAGGGATCGGGGGCAACAGCGGAACACGAAGTCGGTTACAGCGTTCGGAGGCGGTTCAGTTAGGGTTTGGGCAAGCACCATGGCCAACAGAAGAACCGAGTTGGTTCTTGTCCAACCCCCCTGGGTTGACCGCTGTACGGTACGTGAACGAAATTCTACGGCCTCACTTCCTACCCCTCCGACAACAGATTGGGAACCAATTCAAGTTCCAACAAGATAACGCAAGACCGCATACTGCCAACGTGACAACCAGGTACTGTGATGAGAACGACATAAGTCTTAAGGCATCATCCTTGTTCGCCCGACATGAATCCCATCGAACACGCATAAGACGAACTCAAGAGGAGGCTCCGAAAGCGCGGACGGAAACCAAGAAACCTCCAAGAACTCTACGCTGCTCTGGTGGAAATCTGGAATGAAATGCCACAGGAGTTTTTCCGGAGACTCATCAGAAGTATGCCCGCCCGTTGTGCTGTTGTTCGAAGTGCACGAGGAGGAAACATCCTGTACTGAACGGTTTGTTTCAAGACGGAATGAAGTTTCTGTCTTATTGTTCGTTTGAGAGTAATTTTTTGTTCCAATAACTTCATTTGAATTGTTTTGTTTGTACCCAGCAGAAGACAGCATTATTTTTCAATAAAAGAGGGAATGTTCAAAAAGATTTTTACTGTCCGTAAAATAAACAGTACTGCACATTTTTACTGTAATCCGTAAAATCTTCTCTGTCACGAAACAGTTATAAAACGTAACGACTGCAGTGATTTCATTGTCGAAAAGGAAATGCAAGCCGCTTAAAACTGTTAACGCATTTTGAATGGGCGTTCAAATTTGAAGGTTTGCAGTGCAATGTCAAAAACTACGATTTTTCTCTAAGGACATTCAGTGATTTCAAAAGGGGGTTGAAAGAGGTGTTATTCTTTGTCGCACGGTAATGCCGTTTACAGGGTACGTGACTGGTGCTGGTACCTTGCTTTGACCTGAGTTTCCAAACATTTTGCCCACAAAGTACACTCGTAGGAGAGGTTAAAAAAGGGGGTGGTTTTACTGTTTAACCCTTTTAAAGGGGGTTGTGGCTCTACAAACGGAATGAGATTTTGGCGCGTACCTCAAAAAGCACACCACACGATAATCCTTGCTGACCATAGTTCAAAATTATCTTCAACCCTCTTTTTCCGGTTCCTCACCATAAGGGTTGTAACGCGACAGGGTAGGTCTCAACGAAGGTGCGAATGGCGCAAGTTTGCTTCAGCAGTCAGCGAGATTCGCGGTATGAATGTACCCGTTAATTTTTTCCGTCGGGTGATGTTTTATGGAGGAAAATCGCAAGGGGCCTAAATGCAAAAACCCTCTAAAAGGGGTTTAAAATTGAGATTTTTTTAAAAACCTTTTAAGGACCTTTTTGGGCACAAAACCAAGGTGCTCCTTCAAGAAATGTTGCAATCGCACCATTTTTCTGGGCGTGAGGGATGTTTAACTTTGAGGGTATGCAATAGGGGTGGTTTTGGCCTCAGCCTGAAAAACTTAACGGAGCACCAAATGACAGGTAAAGGACCACCTCTGACAGGATTTTCAGCGCATTTCCTTCAGTAGTTGCATAGAAAGGCTCGTTTAAATAAAACTTAAACGACGTTTTCCAATTTTCGGCAGTTGGAGGGTTGCCACCCCCGAGATCCAGTCGGAATCGACCAGACGCACTTCACATTGTAAACTTGAGACCAGGTTACACTCTCTCAGGAAATTTCAAGTCGAATGGGCTACTTTTTCGATTTCAAATCGCTTTTTGAAAAAGTGATGCTTTAATTGTGTCCAAAGTGTATATATGGCCAATTTCAGCTCTAGGTTTGGGGGGCGGGAGGGAATTCCTAAAAAGTAGCTATACCCACACCCGTAGTCAAAGACACTCAAAAAAATTTAGTTATTAAGGTGCAAAATGGTGCTATTTATGGTATTTCCTAAACAACAAAAATGGAATATAACACTTTAAAATGTTTAAATATTTTACGGATAAATTGTACATAAAAGGTCAACCTGGTTGGGGGAGGGGGCTACCTTCTGGATCCGCGCCTGTAAATGTGTGTATATAGGCGTATGTATGTAATATATATTGATGGGTATGCCAGTTTAGTCAGACAAATACTGAAACAGTGTTAAGAGTAATTACATGTGATACTTTTGACGTATATGACACTGAAGACAAAATAAATACACTTGTTCAAATACAAATTATTCACACTATAAATAATTAAGAGATAATATTTAATTGAATAACTGTCAATAAAATTAATTATAAGGGGATCCAAATAAAATTTAAGCTGACTTGAATAGAAATAGCTGAAAAGATAGTTAAAACTGTAAGGAATTAAAACCGAGACAAAAAAATTGATATACGCTATCACTTGCTCACAGTATC
>PNEQ01100974.1:7855-33482 GCA_003012365.1 Medauroidea extradentata | reverse complement strand
CATCACTCTCGACTAAGCTCAAAACTCATTTTGAACTGTATCAGTCACTCAGATTACAGAACCACTTGATAACATCAAGCCCGAGAGAAATAAGGCTCAAACTTAAACCAAACTCAGAACAAAGATACCTCAAAAGTCAACGATTAAAGACCAAAACAATTTGAAGTCATAACATCGCTAAAATTGCGGGTATCAATTGGCATCTCTTTGTCTAGGCAAGTATACATTACCAGAATGACTTAACCATCGGCGTACTCCATAAAATCTTGCGACTTGCTCACTTAAGCTTTCTAAAAAATTCAGGACTAGTGCACGATTCTGAAATAAACTACATGCTTGGGTACGACTTTTGACTCTTGTGTTCTGACAGCTATACAATCTAAGACCTTAGGATGGCGTGCGGAGTTTTCGATTCCCTCGGACGGAAAATAAATAACCCCCCTTTAAATGTCGCTGTCCCAGAAACTGTAAACTTCAAACCTGGCGCGTGCAGCTACTTCAAATCCTTCACGCCTCTGGCAAAGACTGCTGGCTGAGTTTGCAATCGAACAACAACGAATGCAAATAAAATTCAAAAACACACAACTATTATTACGGTGGAATGTTTTAAATACGGGTAAACGTAACAATATTTAATAAAAAAATATGTATGAGTCCTAACCCAACCAGTGGTTACAATAACTGAACTCTAAACAAATTTGAATTTGAGGTATTATATAAACGTAATTAAGGTTAAATTAATTATTCGACCAATCCAAACATCATAAAATAAGTACAAAGGTAAGAAAATACAATGAAAATAACTAATTAAATACACTTTTTATAGCGAAATGCTGCTTATTTTACGATGTGTTGTGCTGTACGAAATTAGGGTGCATATATTAACTTAACTGGATATTTCATTGCCTGTTCTTACGGTACTATCAAATGTATACACAATGAAATATTTTCAGTGCTAATAACAGCATAAAATATTTCAATAACACTGAAAATACGCCAATGCTGCAATCACTATGTAGTTTCAGGAAACTAACAAAGAAATCATACAAACATTCCGTTTGTAAATCTAGTTTATGGATTCTTATGCAATACTAAATTTAAATTGGCTGCATATTTTCTGCTTTGAAAAATTCAAAACATATTGACCAACTAATTCGAGCTTCTTTCAAATAATACCGGAATTCTAGAACATGTTAGAACGGAAATATTTATACTATATGTTAAAAATCACTAAAACTCTCTCACAGGAACTTAGTCGGGATATAACTCTTACCAAACTTCCTTTCTGGTTACAAAAAGTTTTCTTCAAGGAACGTACATTTTTTGTTGCAGGTAGCAAGGAATCCCAAGAACACAGTTTATGATGCTAAACGACTTATTGGAAGACAGTTCAACGATCCAAATGTCCAGAGAGATATGTTGCACTGGCCATTTGAGGTAGTCGACAGTAATGGAACCCCAGCAATTCAGTTGCAGTACAAAGGTAAGAAAAAGTCTTTTGCACCGGAAGAGATCAGTTCTATGGTGCTGACCAAGATGAAGGAAATAGCAGAGGCCTACCTGGGAGAGGTAGTACAGGATGCAGTCATCACAGTGCCTGCATATTTCAGAGACTCACAGCGACAAGCCACCAAGGATGCAGGAGCTATAGCCGGTCTCAATGTACTCCGAATTATCATCGAACCAACAGCTGCTGCACTCGCTTACGGTCTGGAGAAGCATCTTAATAAGAAAAAAAAAGTCTTAATTTTTGACTTGGGTGGTGGTACGTTTGATGTATCAGTCCTGACTATCGACAAAGGACACGTGTTTGAAGTTAAAGCTCTTGCGGGTGACACTCACTTGGGAGGTGAAGACTTTGACTGTAAACTCGTAGATTATCTTGCAGATGAGTTTAAAAGAAAGTGGAAGAAAGATTTACGCTCTAGTCCTCGAGCAATAAGCAGATTAAAAATTGCTGCAGAAAAGGCTAAAAGAACATTATCATCTACTACCCAAGCCAACATAGAACTCGAAAGCCTTTTTGAGGGAATAGACTTTGATACAAAAATTTCCAGGGCACGATTTGAGGAATTATGCTCAGACTTTTTCCGTGCGACTTTGCAGCATGTGGAGAAGGTTCTTGAAGATTCCCAGTTGGCTAAAAGCTCCATTGATGATGTAGTTTTAATTGGCGGTTCAACTCGTATACCAAAAATTCAGTCGCTTTTGCAGAATTTCTTTGTTGGTAAAACCTTAAACGTTTCTGTAAATCCTGACGAGGCTGTGGCGCATGGAGCAGCGATACAAGCAGCTATTTTAAGTGGTGTTGCTAGCAGTCGGATTCAAAATATGTTGTTGACAGATGTAACCCCATTGTCTCTTGGAGTAGAAATTATTCATGGATGTATGTCGAGAGTTATCGAACCCAACACTGTTATCCCATGTAAGCAAACAAAAAACTTCACCACAACATGTGACAATCAAACATCGATCTCTTTCCCCGTGTATGAGGGTGAGAGGGCCCTGACTAAAGACAACAAACTTTTGGGGACATTTATTTTAGAGGGAGTTCCTCCTCGTCCTCGTGGAGTTGCTTTTGTTAGTGTAACCTTCGAGCTGGACATTGATGGCATCCTGAATGTAACTGCTGTTGACAAAAGTACTGGCAACTCCAAGAACATCGTTATTGATTATGAACAGACCCGCCTATCCCAAGCAGAAATAAATAGGATGATGGAGGATGCAATAAGGTACAAGGAGGAAGACAATATCGTAAAAGAACGAATGACTGGTAGAGAAAATCTTGAGCGGTACGTGCTTGACATAAAGCAAAAGTTACAGAACGATGAGAACCTCCTGTGTGAATCTGACAGACAGCTGTTTGATACCGAGTGTGACCAAGTGCTGGAGTGGTTATTAGATACACTTGCAGAGAAACAAGAGTACGAAGAAAAGTTGCAGAGCATAATGGACAAGTTCAGTGCCATCATGAACTAGCACGGTCAGTATTGTGCCTCAAGTGTTTTTTACGTTGCGAATTCTTTATACAAATTATGATTGCCAGAGGTTAAACCAACTATTCTGACAAACATTTAGAAAGTTAAAACTTATTAACAGTTATAATTCCTTAAAAAAGAAATCCACGTTTTTAAAAGCATGTTTCTACAAGGATTATTTTATTACAACAGAACTTTGCGTTGTTTTGTGGCAGTTTTATAATTACCATTCATTTTGCAAGTTAGGGTTCAGAAAAACGTTCTGTACATCAGAGTAACACGCTGGCGAAAATTGTTCATTATAAGATATGAATGTATAAGAGATTGTAGAATATAGTTTATTTGCTTATTACAATTTGCAAGCTGTGTGTGTAGCAGTATTTACTACATACAGCTCGTATACTAATATTTTTTCAAAACTATTTTATATCATCCTGTCCTGCATAACATAAAAGCAATTTTGAGGTACGGAGTAAACATAATACAGGTAGGTGAAGAGTCTTAATTGTTTACTTGAGAGTTTTATGAAAAATGTACGTCGTTATTAGGGTTACTGAATGTTACGCTGTTATAAATTTACTTAAATGTAGTGGCTTTAATTTAGCATGTAATTCAGTTAAGGTTATTGACTCAATACCTGTACGGGCTGACATACCACTAAACAACGTTCGTTGGTGCTGGGAACACAATATATACGTAAGTCTTAAGTCACATTACAGTATACAGAAAGGTTACGTTGATTACGGAGCGAGGCAAGATACGCTAAAGTAGCCGTTGAACTGTTAGGTCAACAGTCCAACCTTTAAAATGTTACCGAAGCTGTTTCACGGCTAAGCGATCTGCATGTCGTCGGATCTGGACGTCCTGGCGTCCTGGCGTCTTGATGGCGAGATAACCAGCAATGATTTGGAGCAGACAGACACAGTTACACGTACCTTTATCTCCCAGGATTAACACTCTCTGAACTTAAGGCCTCTTTTCCAAATAGAAATCGGCCAGTGACGTCAGCATGGCTGGTCCCAACAATCCCGGCCGGCCGGTCAGTCAGTGGTTGCCTTTTCGCCTTTGAGAGCCGGTGTAGCAGGCGATTTTATGTGCTAATACGACCAGTGATTTTAGTGTGAGGGGTAATGTTGTTTATATATGTATAATAAATACTATATAATATAATATATGTTAGTGTGTGAGTGAGTGTCATGCCGCATCGCTGCTGTGTTACGGAAGGCAATGGAAAAAATGACAACGGTCCGCGAATTTAGGGACGTGTTCGAATTGGACGTCTAAGGGCCCTTATCACGCTTCAAGCCCTTGAAAAGTGCATCGCGGAAGTGACACGCCGCTGTTCGAATTCACAGCAAGGGCCCATATGCACCCTAGACTGCCCCCTTCAGCTACGGAGACGAGCCACTTACGCTTCTCGAGCCCTAGATCCGAAATCACAAAATGCAGCCTACTTCATGAAGGGAACAAGGGCACTAAAATCGAACACGGTCCATTTAAAACCAACCTTCTAATTCATCCGAAGTAAGCAAATTATCACAAATGAGACAAAGTTCGATGATGTCATTTCTGTTCTTTACTACTTAATAACTTAATAAAAAAAATTCTGTTTGAATATGCCAAGGCGTATGTAAAAGCAGTTAGAAGTTTGTTTTTGGAGTGTCACTGAAGTCAATTTATAATTAATTTTACGAATGAACTTAATATATACCAGCGGATGAAATTACTCGAATAGTAGCAAATGAATCCTACAAAAAGTCTATGAACTTATTTATAGTTTAAAAATGCGTATTTAACAAATTACGGCGTACATACATTTTCCTCAATCAAATAATACTGACACATTTCTGAAAATCTTAAAAGTTTTACTGTTGGATTGAGTACTTAATATTATGGTGTGTAACATGCTACTGTCTACTCG
The DNA here is from genome assembly GCA_003012365.1 of Medauroidea extradentata. NCBI lineage: Eukaryota > Metazoa > Arthropoda > Insecta > Phasmatodea > Phasmatidae > Medauroidea > Medauroidea extradentata. Next base: position 28,583 of record PNEQ01100974.1, on the reverse strand, counting down.
CGTTTAAGTGAGAGCGCGTGGACATGCACGTGATCGAAGGTAAGGTCTGTCAATGAAAAACGTGATTGCAGCTGGTAATCAGGGGTGTCCGGAATGCTCGCCACTTGTAGTGGCAGACAAGGTGTTGAGCGTAGAATACCAGGCATTAATTGGTGGTATTTAGGCGAGTATGAAAACACCGTCGTGGAATCTATGAGTGTGAATAAGATAGGTATTAAGAACCGCGAGAAATCTCTTTGAACAGCGACATCGTCCAGCATGATACACAATGCAGAAATCCGGGCATAAAACTCTATTTCTCAGGTAGACGACAATGTCATACCAATGTACTATGGAAGAAATGTAAAATAATCGACACTAATATTGACACACGAATTATAACTATTCTATTAATTAACGTTAACGATAACCTGTGAAACGACAAACAAATAAGAATTAAGTAACGCAATGATTATTTAACAATACATTTATACAGGGAATCAAAATTAAACCTTAAATCTTAATATTGCACATCGAAGTATAAATATATAATATTAAGCAGTAGACGTTCATTAACATTATCAAAGTCCTCGCTATTATCAAAACATTTGTTTTGTGTAACTGACAGTGTAATGGAACCCGCAAAATAATGTTTTAAATACATTAATTCCACATTAACTATATTTACATCATACTTTTAACAAAACCGTCACATACTATATATAGACAACGACCATTTTATAGACATAATGCGAAGTTTAGACGTAATTGATTCATGTTGCACGTGTTGTAGATATAATTACTATACCGAACATGCAGTGCATGTATCTCGAATTACGATCGATAAGTGATTAAAGGGTACATAACAGCCCTAGTTGGGTGTGCATGAGTTTACTTACTGTACGTTCTACATTATCAGATAACAATACGAACACTCGCATGACCAGTCACCAATTTAACTCTCGTCACACTGCAGTAGCGCGCGCTGGTTAGTAGCATGTACACCCCTTACCGCTTATACTAGCACTCTTGTTTACAAACTACAACTCTCACTTCTCGGCGAATGAACAACATGGATATTGTACTTCTTAACACAAATCCAACTAGCCCAAACACTAAGGGGATTTATTGTAACTACACTAAAGACCAGGCAAGATATGAAGAAAAAAACAGCAAGAAATTTTTTTGCATCAAAATTCACAAAAAATTCCGTAGAAAAACATAACAAAAAATCTACCGAATTCGATCTTTTTTTACCATTCTTTTGCAATCTGTCAAAAAAAACTAATATCGAAAACGGTCCGTCATACGACCAAGTGTAAACACTTGAGGCGCCTGTCTATTGGTCGTGTGTGTGAGTGAGGTATGGCGCCAAGGGCTATGTTGACTGGCTTATCTGGTGTGGTATCGCCTCTACCACAAGACACTGAAACGGCGTGTAGTGGTATCTTAGATCACTTGGCTGACACTTTCAGTTGTGACCTCATCTGTTTACTGGTGGGAAATTCTAAGCAAAGTACATTGCATGTTTATAGTGTGGTTTCACACGAATATCGTGAGTACTTTTCATATTCAACAGGTTGTAAATTTTTTTTTGCAATAATGAATGGCTGCGAAATTATGTGTTTTTTTTTTTTTTAATAGACGTGACGTTTGTAGTAATATCCAACGTATACTGCGAACATTGTGTTATACGAATCCGGGCGGTATTTTTGTTGTTACAACAGTCTAAAAAAAAAGTTGTTCTTAGCCATTTTAAGGGCCCCAAGAAAATGTTTCTAATAAGTACACTAAATTTTTTAAATTATAGAGACCTAGTTTTAACCTTGTGTTCTTTTCGTAGGTTAATATATTGTGACATATTTAACGGTTTCGAGTGGAAAATAATATGCGCGACACGTTGCACCACCTTTCATGCGCCAAATTTATCGTAACATAACCAAAATTCGCAAAAACCCATTTATAACTGCTTCTTTTTTCGTTAAAAAATTTAATAAATCCAAAACTGTATAGTATACAGCAAAATTATTCAGAACAGAAACTGAAGAGAAACATACATAAAACCAATTCCAGGTCCCGGAACTACCATAATTAGTACAATAATCCAAAACTGTGCATCGGACGTCAAAAAGTATTGGGACAAAATAAAAGAACACACATTCTCTGTCATAACTGTCCGCATAAAATCAATGTACTTTTTTCCGAATTTGTCAAAGGTGAAACATTTTAAACATGCAATAAACCGAAAATTGTGCACCGTACGTTAAAATATGTCGGACCAAAATTAAAGAACAGAAAATTGTACATAATAAAATTGAAATTCACCATAAGCCACTTAAAATTATTTGTGTTTCCGGGATTTGTTCCGAAAAAAAAAAAAACTTCATTTCGAAGAAGCAGTTAGTATTGGTAATCAGATTTTAAACTCGAATGATGGAACAGAAAGTACTGGATTTCTCATTTAAAAAGAGATCTAAACAAGCTGTGACAATGGGGACTGATAAGTCCTATAGAATAAACAGTGATGCCATTCATGTAGTAAAGCAGAAACCTTTGCTCCAGTTCCTTGTTAATACGCTGAGATATAATGAATATATTTCGGATTAATTTTATTATGAGTTATGTACATTTCCTTTGGCTTTTATTGAACGACGTGGTCTATTGAGATATGCAAATAAAGCCACCCAAGCAGATAAAATATACGTCGTTCGGGATAAAGTGAGCACTAAAAACTTAACCGTTGAAATAGTCGTTACTGCTATGATTGAACATAAACTAAAATTGCGTTACTGCTTGTATGGTTGGCAGCGAAACTATCAAACATAGTTCTGTGTATTTTACAATTTTAATTCCACAATACTTAAACAAAATCAACAAAAAATGACATAATTTTATATTATATAATTAATTAACTTTTTTTTAAACTGTATCTACTCATAATGCCTGGAAATTTTTTCTCGTACGCGCAAATATCAAGTGAAGTGTCCAGGGATGTTAGACATTTCCCGGCGTCAGCCATTATGCGCGGAAGGATTCGAACTGGCTGAAAATAGAACTTTAGCAGGGCTTTAAGTGCTCACTTTATTCTGAATCGCCTATGTATAAGAAAACATGGAAATAAATATTGTACGAGGAGTACATACCCGAGAGCCAAGGTATCACACCCCGAATGCAGATTTTATTACTGGGAGCCCGTAGACAATCTGCGTACCTAGAAGGATAACTTGAAATGAGGCACTACGATGATGGGGCGCCGTAATGATGGGGCAGGGGATCCGGGAGAACCCCGAGAAAGCCCGCCGACCAGCGACATCGTGCGGCACGATTTCCACGTGGGAAAATCCGGAACCGACCCCGCAGGAGGTCGAGCCCGGATCACCTAGATGGGAGGCGAGTGATCTGACCACTCCGCTGCCGCGGCCTCAGATTAAATGTCATGAGAAATCCGAAGAGACTAAGAGAATTAATCTGTTTCTCAAAATCAAAATGCAACTGAGATTAAATATGTCATTGACGGGGAATATTTAATTCATGTGTTACTTAGGCACCGTACTGCAACATACGAGACAGCTAAGTTGTTCGTTAGTTTCACCATGAAACTTTGATGATATAACGAGCGAAATAAAGGGCAACTTTTGAGAGAATTCCTCTTCTGGCGCATAGACGGTTTTGTAGCGTGTCACGCGTATGTTTTTTTCTTCGCGAAACATGTTAAGGGTGCGTTCTACCACAATTTTCATCACCATTTTTTATTTGTACCAGATTTTTTTTTCCTTATTTTAGACACAAAATGTGACTAAATTTGGCTGTTATGAAATTTTTTTATCTCTCATAGTTTTCGCGTAATGGCTTGCTAAGTCATATTTTGCATATTTCCGTTTTAACGACTACAGTAAAAGCAACTGATATAGGCCTACCAAACTAAAAAAAAAAAATCACAATGGATAAAGACATTGTAGGCTACAACGTCATGCTCATAAAATTAAAGAATAAATATTATTTGAATTTAAAAAATGCCGAAACTGAAAATAAAAATTTTAAAAATTCAATAATTTTTTTAAAAATACAAATAATTTTGGTCTTTAATTTTATGAGCATGTCATTTTAGCCTGCAATGTCTTTATCTACTGTGATTTTTTTGAGTTTGGTATATCAGTTGGTTTTAGTGTAGTCGTTAAAACGGAAACATGCAAAATATGATTTTAACAAGCCATTACACGAAAACTATGAGAGATAAAAAAATTTCATAAGAGCCAAATTTAGTCATATTTTGTGTCCAAATAAAGTAAAAAAAATATCTGGTACAAATAAAAAATAAAATAATGATGATGAAAATTGCGGTAGATCGCGCCCTTAACTTATTCATATTACGTTTACCTTCGAAAAGAACACGCACTTGAAACTACGCTTTTATATTAAAAAAAAAAATTCAGTGCGCTTGCTAGAAACATGATTTTCCAGCCCCTCAAAATTGCTAAATACTGTTTCTTTTATTTTGTTAGACTGTTATAACACCAAACATACCACATGCATTCTTAAAGGGCAAAGCGAGAGGCATGCGTTGACCTTTAATCTATACTACCTAAAAATAAAATTCTAGGGTCACGGCTTGAAGTCCCACAGGAAAAAGACTACAAAGAAACCTTGCACGCCAGTTTGGCGCGCTGTGAATAGAGGCGATATGCTTCTCGTCAAACGTGGTACTCTGGCTCTTACTGCTTTGCTGTTTCCGTGCGTCAGACGGGGACATTTGAAACAGGTGAAGACTCCTCTTAGGCAATTCACAACTGATAACACACAAATAAGCATAGAACATAGTTATCCGCACAAGAACTTCAACCTCTTTGTTTTCTTACCTACTGATCACGGTCTATGAAAGAGAGGTCTTGGACATGGCGTTATGCTCTCCAGCAAGAGAAAGTTACTTCTTTTTTCGCCGGTAGATTCGCAAGTAGCCGAGCGCTAGTAGTCATTTAGTGACAGATTTGCCTTGTTTACATCTGGCGGTGTTAAGATTTTTCAGTTATTTATATAACAAGGATCTTAATATGGTAAACTGGAATTGTAGATTTATTCCGTAGCTTATAGTGTGGAACTGTTTACATAAGTCGTCTGATAAAAACTAGTATGTATTGTTTTATGACAGTAGTTCATGAATTTGTGCAGTGTACGAGGTATAGCTTTTTTTAAAATTTATTTCGACAATTTAAACGATGCCAAGTCATTGTGTTGCTCCCGAATCGAAACAAAGTGTCCCGTTTTCAGTGTGCCAAAAATTACGTTGGTCAACTGTTGTGGCAGAAAGCAATTATTATTTAAGATCTGGCACTTCGTATACGAGAAACACTTGATTTGCACACATCTGCAGTAAACGCATTCTAACAAAATCTATTCTTCCCCGCTTTACAAAATGTTATAATTGTTGCAACGTGCGTGTACATGTACAAGGTGCTATTGTTAAGCAGTAGGCTTATGGTGCTATAATTTTAACCTTATTTTCATTTACAAGTGGAATTGGTGGTCATGGTGACAAAATAGCCAACAGCACATTACCAACGTGTCGTACAGCATGCGCAGAACAAACTTCCCAACCACAACCACTGATGTGGGTTAGGTTGGGGTACATTACAAAAGTTCACTAAAAGTTATTATAAAATCTGCCTAACGATAAACGCTGACCACTTGCAACATAATAAAAAATGCTGTCAGTTTTGCATAGTTGACACCTACTTCATTGGCCATATATTTCAACATTGAAAAAAAAAAAATAGATTTTAAGACTAAACAGTGTTCCAGTACTAAATAACATATACATTCTCTGAATTTTAAATGTTATCTTCTCTAATACAGATAATTCCGATAACGGTTATACATTTAAAGCTATTAAATTTTTCTACGCCAAATACAAAACAAGTCAAATCTTCCACTAAAAGACTACTACCGGTGACAAAAAAGGAAGTCACGTATTACTCCGCCATGTATTGGAAGAGAATTCGAATGAATCCAGAAATTCATAGTTGAAGTAAAATGTGACCACCTTTCGCAATTCGTACAGATAAGCCAACAGCTACAGAATGCCTTTTGAAGATTATTAGATGCTCTTACAAGGTATTTGGTTGTGGTGCATCCAACTGCAGTTATAGGAACAACGATATCTCACATCTTTAGGATTTTGGAAACTGTGGATCAACCTATCAAACCCGGTGTGAATTACCTCCCAAGGACTGCAATGGTTCTGAGGGCTTTTAAGGTAGGGTATTCTTATCCATGCATGTTTATAAGTTTTGTTTGTCACAGTGTGCATTCCAGAAATGAGGCTATTGGTATCAAACGGAGCTATCTCCACTGTGCTAAAATTTACATAGAAGAAGTAATTTTTATCGAGTGTATTTCTACCCACACTATCGGGATGGGTTTTGTCTTACGTATTCAACAAAAATTGTGTATATGTGAGTATCGAAGGAAACAGAATATGATTAATGGTTTATTAGATATTTTTCTTTAATTTTGGAGGTTGTCTGAATTTCGGTAATAATTGGAGATTGCTCCTTTTGATACTAATAGCCTCAAATAGAACTATTATTTTAAGCGGATTTGATGAATTTCAATTACATAATGCCAAATTATTTTAATCTTTAATTTAAGTCATGACGTACGTTTACGTACGGTGCACAATTTTCGGTTTTTTTTTTTCGGGACAAACTCTGGATAAACTACTACTAGTTGTAAGCTGGTGCAGATGAAATTTGGAAACGTTACGTGAAACGTTGAGTACTGCAACTTTTGCCTGTGGATAATATAAGATACGTTGGCTTAGATTAATTTGAATTCTTTGTTTTACCGGGATATACTCCTGGGAAAAGAAAAATTGAAAGTGTATTTCTGTGAGTTTCTTATACATCAGTCAAATTTAGAGCTCTTTAATTTTTGCGCCAACGGGTTTTCTCGTGAGATGCGCCGTTCTAGATTTATTATTATAGTTTTTCCGGAACAAATTTAAAAAAGTTAATTTGGGATAGGTTATTAAATGAATTTTTCCGCTAATTTTGATGTTAAATAGGCCTTTCTTGCAATTTTTTCATAAATCGACAGAGTTTCTCATAAATTGCAAGTAACACAAGTTTACAGTAAATTACAGTGTCTACGGAATGTCGCTGTAATGTAAATATATTATTTTGATAGTTTGTTTACGGTGCCCATACAAGTATTTGATAGAATAAACGTTATCGTAAATGAAACTTTACGCCACCAAATATTAAAAATATAAACGCAATTCTCAACCTCCCAAGACTTCTTCTTATAATTTTCTGTTACATGTTGCGTAATATACCGTTTATTTTAGTCGTCGGAACGGTCGTAAATTCCTATAAACGATTAAACGGCTAAAATAAATATAATAGAAAACATATTACTTGTCATGTGAATTTTTTTTATTAGCGTAAGGATGCATTTGCGAGTCCCTGCATCGCCATCTAATTTTCTTCAAACAAAAAGCTTGAAATTTAAATGCTACATATTTAACTCTCCGAATATACGGTTAGTAGTAGGTAAATTTCAGAAATTGCTATTTAAAAGCATTATTGACGTATCAAATGCTCTCGCAGACGACAAATGGTCTGGGAATCAGTTACACAGAACAGTAGTTTCTAGCATGCAGGTCTTTGAACTGCTAATTTCCCCTGTCTTAATTTTGAGCGAGGTCAAGCAGTTGTAGGGAGAAGTAAGGCAAAGGACTCGTGAAAAAGTGCGTACGTTTTATGTTGACATCACTGCTTGGAGCCCGGAGTACAGGTGTTTACACAATTAAAAACTTTGACTTTTCGAACATGGCTTCTTTTGGTGTCGACAAAGCTGAAGTCAAGCGGTCTTGCCTTTACGTTTCGTAAAACTGAATTAAATATCAAGATGGCCATTTTCAGAGAACCAATAAATATGTTAGTTATGATGAAAAGTGTGTAATTTAACTTTCATAGCAAATATGTAAAATAATTTTGTATCACTATTTTTAAGTTCGAAAAAAAGATTCTTTATTGTTTTTCAACTCTCCTTAATTTAACTTTACGTTTTAGTTGTGTATTGACGCAATACTTAAAGTAACGGAAACGCCAAGTTAAGTGCTACAGTAACCCCTCCTTACCCACACCCTTTTTCGATCAGTCCAGTCAACCTAGCAGTAAAAAACGTATCTTGCATACCGTTAAGTGGTTATACTTTGTACCAGCATGGGTAACTTTGCACCACCAAAAATATTTGTTTCTAGGTCGTTTGGTGAATTAGACTCATTACGACTGGGTATTCAAAAAATTAGAATTTAGTACAATCACTTGTCGTTCAACGGCCAGCATAGAAAACATTTTTTTTTTTTTTGGTGGTGCAAAGTTACACATGCTGGTGCAAAGTATACCCACCAAGTTTACTGTTTATTGTAACAGTTTAAAATTTTAGTAGAAATACATAAAACCTGTACTATTTACTAGCTATCATTAGCAGTGTGTTAAGTGTGCATTTTAATTATAAACACTGAATTTTTAAACGATATATGGTGTTTAAGGTTAATAAAAATACAAAACTAGTATAAGTCTAAATATTGGTAGATATTGTGCTACCCCCCCCCCCCCAATGATTTACATTTCATTCCCAAGTAAAAATTTTCGGCACCACCAGCGCCCCCTCTAACCCGGAGCCCGTGGTAGTCTGCCCTCTCTCCTTGCCGTACCCTATATCCGCTACTGATTTATATAGTAACGTGCGTGGGGTGCCACTGCAGATAACTGCCATCTTGATAATGTGGCGTGGATGAGTTCAGCATACGCTCCTGCACAAGGCAAATGGCTAGGCTAGTCAACTGATTGCACGCGAAAGAACTTTGCAGTAAGCTCACATGACCAACACCAACGCCTTTTTTTTTGTCGAAGTGTTAACAGATCGAACCGACAGACAACACAGAAAACACACTTTGTATAAATTACAAAGCTTTTTTCAGCTTGCGAAAGTGAAACGACTAATCTAAATATTTTATTGCTTTGTATAAAACATTAGTTTTACATTAAAACCTGTATTTTTACTTTCAGAATAATTTTTAAATGGTCCAACCCATGTAAATTCTCACGTGAATTTAAAAAAAAATGTAAGCCTAGAATATTTATTTTAAAATTGCGCATTTCATGTAATTACCACTCAGTTATTCCATTCCTCACAAAATTCCACGAATCACTTTAAAAGTTTCGCACATTTTATGGAATAAGATACATTTTGGCAACACTGCTAGTATCGTCTCATCTACTAAGGTAAGGTTAATTCTACTACATATTAGAAATAATGTGTTTTCTTTTGAGAGAGTTTGACACAGGGAAAATTTGTGCCGCTTGAGCGCTGTTATCAGTAGGAGGTGTAAATTGACAAATCTCAGAGTTTACAGAATTTTAAATTACATGAAGTGTATAATTTGAAGCCAAAATTGGTTTGTTTTTCACTTCAAAATTAAATTAAACGAGGTCTTTCTTTAGCACGCCTAGTTAAAATTAAATTTACTACAGTTTCGTCTTTTTTTTTTTTTTATTAGGTACGTTAGCGATGGCAGCGCAACTAGCGGCAGAATTGTTCCCTGTTCCAAACTGTCCCATAAGAAAACACATTTTCTTTTAAACCTATAGTAAAATTAACTTTATCTGTACTTTTGCTGCCTAGCAGTTAATGGCTTTTAAATATCTAAAACAGAAGTTGGCAACACTGTAAGGGAATCCTTTCTTTCAACACGAAGGACGCGACCGTTGCTTGGTAGAGGAGTGAGCACAGAGTCTGTGACTGCAACAGGGAAGTCGAGCTTGTAGTTTTTGAGTGCGATCGTCTCCCAAGATTTGAACAACTCTTGGTTAGCAACCAGTGCCGAGTTCTGCGCGCGTCTGGATATGTCGTCGAAGGCTCCAGCTATAGGCATAGACCTGGGCACCACGTACTCTTGCGTGGGTGTGTGGCAGTGCGGCAAGGTTGAGATCATCGCCAACGAGCAAGGCAACAGAACTACGCCCAGCTATGTCGCCTTCACCGACGTCGAGAGACTCATTGGAGACGCCGCCAAAGACCAGGTGAGCGTGAGAAAAAGGTTTTCGTGAGGTGTTCGACATGGAAAAATGAATTATTATATTTATGTTCCGAATGGCGTTGCACCTATGACGAGATTTTCGTTCAAAAATATAGTCCGTTTATCCGTAGTAATTTTTGCATGTGGGCATGTTGACGACAAAATATAACTGTTTTTGAAATGTACGTACTGCTAAATATTACTCATTTTCAAATATAAGACAATTAGGCTATTTTATAGTGTAGGCCTACATAAAGGCCACACTTGTACTTGCAGAATTTCTAGTCATCACTCATTAAAATTGATTGATTTCTAGAACACACACAGATTTTTTTTTGACGTGGTGTGTTATACTAAAGAGAAAGGACTCATTACATATTATTAATGCAGGAAAATTAAATTAACGTCAGAGGTAATGTCTACAAATTTAACAGTCTTCGTTACGAACTTAAATAAATTTTTTTTTTGCTGCAGTTAACAAAAGAATTCTTCGTCTGTGCCTTTTTATCTACTGGAAGCAAAGAAATAGACGACAAGGTTGACGCTGGTACGAGTTTAAAATACCATCTTAAAGGCTCCGCTACAATTGATTTAGCACAGAATATAGCACACGCACAGAAAGTTCAATCCAAGATTGTGGGTGGGACGCGCTACTATTGAAATAGCACGCGCACAGCGAAACAGCACAGAATCGGCGCACAGAAAGTTGGGTACTATCCTATAACCCTGTGCGCTATGCGCCGTGCGTAGCCAATCAGAACATGGGTACCACCGGTTTCAAAAGAAAATATATACGGGTGAAGATGAAAACTAATTTGTATAACCTATATAAAATTCATGCCGAAGTTAGTAAATTGATTTGTTCGAAATGAAATTATTTCCAAGGTTTATAACAGTTACTGCAGTTTTAAGAAAATGAGTTCACTCGATTTTGTATTATAAAATAAGCAAAAAAAGTTATTTACGAAAGCCAGCAGCAATAAAATATTCAGAATCAGTGATACCAACACACATGTATTATTTACCGGTGTAGATTGTTTACGTTTTAACCACGGTCGTAGAAGAACAGGTCTGGACACTCGCCTGGAAACTTGACCCCCTTGTTGTTTGGCTACAGTTCACCAAGTTACCGATAATGCTATACATTTTTGGCGCTGTAATCCGGGCGGCCGAGCTCAAACTCCGCCCACTTCCCTCCCAGTAAGATAAACAATTTATCAAAACGTATTTTTTATCAATTTATGAAATACTCCTTTCGATCACAATTTTGAAGCATGGTTCCAGCAATCTTTATTTACTTTATAATGTTAACAATAGGTATATGTTAGCGGTTGAATTGGTAGCGGTACCTATGAACAGAACATTTTAGCGCTCCTGTTTACAGGGATGTTTGCAAACATGCTGCAACCAGACTGAGGGCATTTGCACGTTTCTGGCAACCGAGGCATGAGGACGGTTACAGGGTTTGTTCACGGGATGTTTACCTTTACCATTATTTCCTGTTTTACCTCGAATAAATCTGAAATCAAAACGAACTGTATTTATACACAATATGGAAGGGGCTTACATTATTTTGAAAGAAAATTACAGCAATTTTAATTTTTAACTTTATGCAACTGCATAATTAAATTTCCTTCTACAATTTATTATGTTTTACATGTAAAAAAATAGTTACAGCAGTCCATATTCCAACAAACGTATTAGTGAAGAAGTGTTTTGCTTTATACAGTCCAATTCTATTCCTGATAAGGCATTAGCAAACACATAATTTCGAAACTTTATGTTGGTAGCCAATTCTGTTCCCTGAATATTGCATTTTAGCGATCTTAAGTAAATGCAAACAGTTTCCGTAAACGCTTGCGAACAGCTTGTGAACAATTCAACCGCTAAAATACGCCTAATGGTAAAAAGTGGGCGGAGTTTGAGTCCGACCGCCCGGATTCCAGCGCCGAAAAGTACATTATTCTCGGTAACTTGACGAACTACAGCCAAACAAGGGGGTCAAGCAAAATACATTGGTAGATAGGCGAGTGTCCAGACCTGTACTTCTACGACCGTGGCATGGAGTTACGAAATTATGTATTTGCTAATGCCATATCAGGAATAGAATTGCGGACTGTATAAAACAAAACACTTCTTCGCGAATACGTTTGTTGGAAAATAGGCGGCTCTCACTATTACTTTACATGTACAACCTAATAAAATGCAGAAGGAAATTTAATTATGCAGCTGCATAAAATTAAAAATTAATATTGCGTAATTTTCATTCAAAATAACTTAAGCGTCGTCTATATTGCGTAAAAATACAGTTTGTTTTGATTTCAGTTTTATTAGAGATAAAACAGGAAATAATGGTAAAGATAAACATCCTGTGAACAAACCCTGTAACCGTCCGCATGCCTCGGTTGCCAGAAACGTGCAAAACATCCTCAGCCTGGTTGAAGCATGTTTGCAAACACTGTTGTAAACAGATGCGCTAAAATGCTCTGTTCACAGGTACCGCTACCAATTCCACCGCTAAAATACGCCTATAATCATACGCTGCTTCTGTGCGTGCGCTGTTCCAATAAAATTGTTGTTTGCAGCTCTGTGATGTGCGAGTGTTCTCTGTGTGTGCGTGTGCTGTTTTCTATGCTAAATTAATTGTAGCAGAGCTTTCACGTGTGGTGGAAGAAATTTAGGGCCCTGTTTTTTTTTTGTTGTGATATTTTTTTATACAGTTTTCGCGGTTGCTCTGCAATTATTTCTAGGAATAACAGTTTGGCGTAAACTGTAATGAAAGACCTCTGTTAAATGAATTAAGTTAAGATTATTGTCTGAAAAATAAACAGATTTTATCAAATTTCAATTTTGAGGGACCCTTAGAACATGCTTGTGGTATACCTACAGTTGTAGCGTACCCGCACACGGTAACTACTCATTGTATACCAGCGAAATAATTGGTTTTAGAGATATAACTTATTTATGAAAAATGGTTCTACAGTGGTTAGAAGTAGTCCTACGCAAAAAAAAAATAGTACGTTAGGCTAGTTTATGTTATATTTAGTTAGGCAACCTAACCTTACGTAACGTGAGGTTATTTACCTAACAACAGAATAATTAATAAGTGGTAACAGAAGCGGCAAGAAACGCTTTTTCATTGGTGTTGTACCAGCTCTCGGGGCGTACAGGAATATAAACAATAACACGTGCAGTAGACACATAGATTTATGTAACCACTTGTATTGCTTGAGATACTGTAATTAATTTGTGTGTTAACAAATAGTTTATTATTATCGGATTTTAGGCCTCGAATCGTCATGTTTTCAATTTTAAAATATTAAGTTAATATACAAATTAATTACAGCATCAAAGCAATAAAAGTGGTTATATAAACCAATGTTTTTAATCCACGTTATAGTGTTTGTGTTTCTGTACACCCCGAGAGCTGTTACGATAACAATGAAAATCATTTCTTGTTGCTTCTAACCACGGTCGTAGAAGAACAGGCCTGAACTCTCGCCTGGAAACTTGACCCCCTTGTGGTTTTGCTGCTGGTCGCCAAGTTACCGACAATGATATTCATTTTTGTAGCTGTAATCCGGGCGGTCGGACTAAACTCCGCCCACTTCCCTCCCACTAAGATAAACAATTTATCAAAACGTATTTTTTATAAATTTATGAAATACTCCCTTCGCTCACAATTTTAAAGCACGGCTCCAGCAATCTTTATTTACTTTATAATGTTAACAATGGTACAAAGTGGGCGGAGTTTGAGTCCGACCGCCCGGATTACAGCGCCGAAAAGTACAACATTCTCGGTAACTTGACGAACTGCAGCCAAACAACAAGGGGGTCAAGCAGGGGTGTTAGACGTACCAGGATCCTGGTACACGTACCAGTTTTCAGGGTACTGTACCATGTACCAGGATACTTTCATCCTGGTACGCAAAAGTACCAGGATTTCAGTATTTTGTAAATTGTATTAAAATGCATCACTAAACAGTATTTTCAGCAAAATCTTAATACACAAAAATATACATTTTTTGGCACAACACAACTTCTGAATCGTCAGCATGAATCTGTGCATATAGTTATAGCAGGTTATTGCAAACTGTTGCCTGTTGGGCGTTGGCAACACATACTTGTGTAAATCTGTGGTAGGTGTAAACCTCTGATTTTCTGTTAACTAAGAGCATTCTTTAAAACTTTTCTTTTAAAATACTTCAGACTTGTTTTAGAACGTCTTCTTTTTTATGCCTGTAAACATTCGTATTTTTTTTTACCTGTACCAGGTTTTTGTTGGAAGTACCAGCTTTTTTATGGTGTTAGTACCAGGATTTTGAAGTTACCATCTAACATCCCTGGGGTCAAGCAAAATACATTGGTAGATAGGAGAGTGTTCAGACGTGTTCTTCTACGATCGTGCTTCTAACCAGAGATAAGTAAATATGTAACGATTTCTTTAGCGTAGGACTACTTCTAACATCTTTGGAACTATTTTTCACTGATAAACTATCTAGTCTAAAATCAATCGTTTGTCCGGTATACGATGAGTAGCTGCTCTTCACATTTACCCCGCACAAAAATAACCCTACAAGCTACAAACATTGAAAGAAATGGACAGTTTGTGGTCGTTCTTCCGGCACGTTGAGACTTCGACAGAGGTACGTTGTGTTGTATAATGTGTCGTACGTAAGTGCGTGTTATGTTTTGTGCGGTTATATTTCTTAACGGCAGTTGTAGCACGGTCTCGACCCTCTGTAATCCCGTTTACGCGCCGACGAAGGCTTCTCTTACTACAGGCGATCAGATGTTACAATGATTTTTTTTTTTTTGCTCTTAGTATATTTTATAAGGTAGTGAAAATTTATCAAGTAGCAGTGTTAGAGAGATCTACAGACTGGTCATAAAATAATACCCCAACTTTGAATGACTATAATATCAAAGCCAAACAGCCAACAACATTGGTTGACCAGTCAAATGAACCGTGGAACAATAAAGTTTCTTTTCCACATTTTCATAAATTTTCCATTTTGACCACTACGCGCAGCCCGAACCATATCTACGCGGCGAACTCGTTCCATACACTTGGCATGGCCGGTGTTACGTGGATTGGATGGCGTCCGCAATTCTCATTTTGTGGCCAGCAATGGTGGTCGAAACACATGATCTTTCACGTAACCCCACATAAAAAACCGCACGGGGTAAGGTCTGGGCTTTTGGGGGTCAGTGATGAAAATGGCTTGTCATCATCTGCTCCGCGACCAATCCAAAGTTGCGGCTAGGTCTCATTCAGATATCAGCGAACAGCAAGGTACCAATGTAGTGCCGCTTCTTATTACTGAGGAAACAACCATTGTGTTAACATGCACAAATAAAAAGTTATTGTTCAACGGTTCATTGACTGGACGGACAACCAGGGTTATAGGACGTTTGGTTTTGGTATTATAGACATTCAAAATTCTGGTGATCTTTTGTAATCAACCTGTGTGAAAAAAAAAAAAATAGAAACATTTATAGCGCATTAATGATGTTTTTTATTTTGCCAAATAAATTTCTAAATAGGTCTGTATTCCCATGTTAATCTGCATGTAGTTAATGAATGCCAAAGAATTAGTACACAATACAAAAGTGTCCTAGAAAATTGTTACGTACGGTTGTTTCGTAGTTTAATTTTAAAGTATGCGCTATGATACAAAGAAAAATTAGCAAACCATTAAATTCCGATTTAAGGCGAATGAAGTGCCATATCCGTATAAACTGTTAATGGAGGTTTTATGAAGTCAAGAAACTCCTTCATACATTAAAAAAGGGTTGGTTCCACCCTATTGCTTATACCTATGTGACCATCCGCTATATAGCGATTTGACACGACTTGTAAGTAAGCGGCATTCCAAAATGAATTAAAAAAACAGCCCTGGGAGCAAGTTCTAACCCAGATCCACTGAAATCGCGTGTTCAGTTGGAGGGGAATTTGTGGACACCTGGGACGTAGCAGCATGGAACACTGTCATGCACGACTTGTCAGTTTCTCAAGGGGTTTATGCACCCGACACATGAGAGGTGTTTTAGCATGCCGCGCCTATTCCTTTCTATGCGAAACAGCTACACTTATTTGCTATACATTTATATACGAAAAGCAAAAACACGTGGTTAAATCTAAATTTCTATCATTTTAAAATTTAAACATGCTTATTAGGACCACTTTTTTAGGGCCTCTACAAATGGCTTAACACGGCAACAGCTGTAACTAAAAATACCACCCAGATTTGAAGCATACGTTGAACTTAACTCAAAACTTTACACAAATAAAATTGTAGGGTCGCCGTTTTAAAGTCTCATAGGAAAAAGACTAATACGAAAACACTGCACGTCAGTTTGACGCGTAGCGAATGGAAGCGATGCCGTTACTGAGTGTGGAAAGCTGAACCTTATCGTTTCGCTGTCTCCGCGCATCAAAGGCTGGAAATTACCTCCAGCGTATAGCCCATGTCATTTGCTTGTCATTTTATAACGCATTTACACATTTCCAATCTCCACCTTTGATGCCGTCTACCATCCTCGTGAATCATATTACGGCCAATGTTGCATATTATGTTTCCCTAATTATTTTCCCTCAATATAGCACTCTAGCCGTGTTAGCATGATTAACTAACGAGTAATCCTGTGTATAAAATAATATACACGACATGCGTATGGAAATATCGTGACATTACGCCTGTAGAACCTATCAGACTTTCAACGGTGACCTTGAAATATTATGACGTAATAATGAAGGTAAATTAATGCTGCGGGTCTCTCTGGTACTGTATATTTCCCGTGAGAGTTTTCTTTTCTGAAGAATTACGGTGAAATGGCCCGTAATGTTTGTTCTTGCTTTCGTAGAATGTTTCTTAGAAAAGGTTATGCGACCATTCCTATGCGAAAACATTCTTAAATGCTACACGTATGCAAACTAAATTTAGAAATAATAATTTAATAACAGATATACGACCGAAGCTCTGCAATGAGCTTACTGGCAGGTACAGAAGGCAGCTATGAACTATCAGCTGTTCACATTACAGAGTTAATTCCCCTTGTTGAATTTTTGTGAATGTTCGTATACCACAGTGAACTGAAACGTAGACAAGTCAAATTATTTACGAGCAGTTTCAAGTAGGCAGTACTGTTGTGTTATTTGTGGGCTTTTCAGACACCTACATGAAATAAAATACGGAGTCATCTGTTTACTTGATTTGGTTTTTTTAGTAATTGAAGATACTTTTTCATCTTTAATAAAATCCTGAATCATGCCTACTGTACTGGGACAGTGTTCGATATTTTAATAACATAATGTAGTCGTACTGTTTTTTTTTTTAATCTGCATTTTCTATAGCCCAGAATAGGATAAAAAACGTAATAAAACAATATAAAATATATTATTTTAAATATGCCACTTTTTTTAAAACAGTTCGAAAAGTATAAAATAATTTACCCTTTCAAAATAACTTTAACCCTTCAAAATAACTATAACATTTAGAAAAAAAACTTGTAGCGCATGGGGTCGATAATAGCCTAGTAGAGTAAGTGTTCTTGACAGTTCATATAATTGCAAAGCAGTCAAATTGGTGTCTTATGTCAATTAGTCATGTGTAATTTATTGTATAGCCCAACGTTTTCTTCAGTTTTAAATCTTCCAAGTATTTTTATAGGATACATTTCTTTGTACATTTGAACCAGTTTTGAAAATATGGTGCATAAAAAGTTTTATTTAATATAATTGTATGTTCTTTAGTCACGTGTGTGTTAAAATAATCTGTGTTAAAGTTTCAAGTCTCTAGGTTATTGTTTCCGAACAGATAGAAAAGAATGCGAATTAATAAAACGTGTTAAACACTGGGCATCGGAAGTTTACGAACGAGTTGTTTTGCCATTTTTTGTGAATTCATTACATGAAACAGTTTCAACTTTTGCCCGTGGCTTAAAAATGCCAGGATTGAATTTTCATCTTCTAGCTAACCATCGAACTGTAAAATTGGGTGCGTGGAGTTTATATAAGTAGTTTTGGTAACCGTAAGCACTATAAAGACAATGAGATTAACTTGATAGAATGTGTTGACGTATTGTTAAGGTTACATTTATATTCGAGAAGTAGATAATCATTTTTAAAACTACCTACAAACCAGCAGCTTTATAAAAATCGATAGGACGAACTTTACTTTCTCATCAGTAAAATATCGATGCACGTATCGCATTAAAATGAAACGCTGTAAATCCACAAATTATACGGAGACCAAGTGTGGGAAAGTAGAGATGGTGTGACATATTGAGTGAGAATGAAAGTACACACACACACACACACACACACACACCCACACCAAGTAGTCACGAGTGTAGTGTGAGAAGTGGAAAATGTACTGGTAAGTGTTCTCGTTGACAGCGTTGAAAGATAGACGGGACGATAGAAATTCTGGTGAGAAAAGGGCCGGATATAAACAACTGGAAAACGCGGCATCTGCGTCTTTCTTCCCTTGACAGCATTGTGCTCATTGTCCAGACAGGGCGATCATCGAATACGTTGCCAAATAATCTTTCCCCACGGGAAACATTGCCCGAGTAGTAGGTACAGCTCAAGATCAAAGAATTTTACTGTCATCCTTGGACGTTTACGAAAACGTAGTAGGAATAATCTATTCGATAGTATTGGTCACGTGATGGGATCTACCGGTTTTTCCGAGCCTACAGAAACTGGAAGACTAGTACGTTGGCAGCCTGGTAAAAAAATTGCAAAATACTGTATGCAGAAGAGGTAAATTCCAGTCGCCAGTCTGGCAGACGGGTAATATTATACCAAGTTAGAACAGTGCAGAATACCCTTTTGTACTGGTACAATATACGTTTATGCCATTACAATTGTGTACCAGCAATGTATACTGTACAAAATGCTAGAGTTAACATCCAAAACTTTCCATTGCAACAGGAAATTACAAATTGAAAGTTTTCTTTACACATAACTGCTTTTTTTCTTGTTCAAAATGTATATGTTCAGAATGCTTGATGATTATAAATTACATAAATAATTCCATACCTGAATTAAGTTCTTCTGGCGACATTTGTACTTGATAAACTCCTCCAGATTCTGACATCGTCAGTTTTCGTGATCATACATTCAAGTGCCTTGCAACATATTTTATTTTTGTGTACACACGCCGGAGCCGGTGTTTGTTAAAGTTTTACGCGCTCTACGCTGTCTACACATATCACACCTACCTCAGTGAACAGCGAACTTGCAAACCATCTAGTTAAATTTATTGTAGGGTCCTTGGACGAATGCTTTAGCAACACATTAGCTCTGAATTATTTATAAATATATGATAACGGCTCACTAAACAACCATAGTCACACAAATATTAAGCAATGCACTCACAAATACCATGTCACACGAGTAACAAATCTTACGTGGAATTATACATATTATTTACTTAAAATTACAATAACGAACATTTTGCTTTCACCACACTTCAGAACACAACTATGACAAATTTACTTCTTTTCATACACTCTTGTACATGCACGAGCGAGCAGCACACAGTTTGAGGTTACGAGAAACGTCTGTAAAACGTTAGTTTTGGTAAGGTTAATTCTACTACAGGTTAGAAAGAAAATACGTTTTCTTATGGGAGAGCTTGGCACAGGGAAAATTTCTGCCACTAGTTTCGCTTCGATCGCTAAAAGACCAGATAAATATGAAACCGTAGTAAAATTAAATTTAAATAAACGTGGAAATTATATTTGTCATTTAATTTAATTTTAAAGTAAAAAGAAACCAATTTCGCGTTTTAAATTATCAACTAAATGTAACTTAAAATTCAGGAAAGCTCTGTGATTGGTCCGTTTGGTGCATTAGCGATACCAGCGCTCAAGTGGCAGAAATTTTCCCTGTGCCAAACTTATAACATTGATCTTTCTAACCTGTAGTAGAATTAACCTTAGTTTTGGCGCGATAAAATCTCGTAAGCAATAGCCAACAAAAGAACAACTCCTCTTCTGATTGGCTGTTCTTAACTTTACCTTTACGTTATGTTGAAGTTTACTCAACTTCGTCATTTTTAAGTTACCGTGAAAACACTGCAGCGTGACCTATACCTCAACTCAGCTGTAACGTAAAGGTAACGTAAGAAGCTCCATGTTAACTTCATTGTGAATCGGCCTTTAGACATTCGGAAGAAAATCAGAGGCGCAAACATACAAAACGTAAAAGTTTTCTTGTTTTCGCAGTTAAAATGGAAATTTATTGTAAAACAGGATAGCCAACTGCTCTTTACCGTCGAAGCAAAACTTCTGACGTCACTTCCTTTGACGAAAAGCTTTGCGCTGAAGGAAACTATAACGTCTGAAGCAAATATTGTCGTACATAATCGCTCGAGGAAGTGAAACGCTACCTCGGAAGTGAACGGAAAGCAAATTGCTTCGTTAGTCGACATTGCGTCGGTGGTACACTCGGCCACACAAAAAATGTCGCCTCTCTACAGGCCAGAAATTTGTCTTAAGTCCCACTTCGGGTATCTTCGGCAGCGTACAGAGACACACATCGAAATCGCAACAACCCGACGAGCTCCTCACGACACTCTCGTAACGTTCTTGAGACGCAGGTTCGAAACCCGTCGATGGAATAGGTTGGTTTTTTTTTTTTTTTTTTTTTTTTTT
>PNEQ01100973.1:0-69041 GCA_003012365.1 Medauroidea extradentata | reverse complement strand
TTTTTTTTTTTTTTTTT
The DNA here is from genome assembly GCA_003012365.1 of Medauroidea extradentata. Lineage (NCBI taxonomy): Eukaryota > Metazoa > Arthropoda > Insecta > Phasmatodea > Phasmatidae > Medauroidea > Medauroidea extradentata. Next base: position 69,024 of record PNEQ01100973.1, on the reverse strand, counting down.
TTTTTTTTTAGCGCTGGTGAGGGGTGACATAATGTATGGAGCAGCGTCCGAATTGGAAGGGAGGGAAAAACGGGAGGTTCCCGAGAAAACCCACCGACCAGCGGCATCGTCCGGCGCTATTCCCACGTGTGAAAATCTGGGAACCGAAAACGCCGGGAATCGAACCCGGATCGCCCCCCCCCCTCGAACGAATGGAATATCGTTGTGGAATAGACTGGGTTGTTAAAGTCTGGCACATCTGAATTGAAGAATTTAAAATGTATTAACAACACATTCATAAAATTACTGTGCATAAATGTGTATGTATGTGTGCACATCTGTATTATGTAATCTTTTATATATACAAGTTGGGTTGGAATTTGATTGCTAAACTTTGTACGAAGATTCTTTTTCTGCGAAATCTGCTGGTAAATATACTGGACACGTTAAACTTTTAACTGAATAATACAAATACAGTAGTTAGAAAATAGATATTTGAAACATAATTTTTACAATATGGCTGCAACTTACTGATGTAAAAGTACACTTTCCTAAACTTTGTTTTATGTTTCATCAGAAACTTTAGAATTAGCATAACCTGTTATTAATGCTTTCCACTATAATGCAAGTAGAAGGATTGGCCGTTATTTTAGTGTATGCAAGGTTTTTATCGCCACGATTTGCGGAATATTGGTTCATATTTCTTGATTTCGTTAACTTGCAGTGCAACTGTCTGAGACACTGCGTTATTGTTTAAAAGGCACATTAAACTTCGACTACAGCGATACAATGCCCCAGGCATATTTTAGTCGTCTGTGCCCTAGGCAGTGCTACGTGCATGAGTGTATGCCATCCCGGAGGTCAATAATTACTATAAACAATGTGTGCCATGTACAAAGATAGTGGAAACTCGCAAGAACATTTCATGCCACCGTATTTTTCGAAACTGTGAAGCGGCCTGCATTTCGTTTGATTTGAGGATGATATAGAGTTGTTTAAGTTGTTTAATTATTTAAAAATATTTATACTTGTACGAGACTTTGCTTGTTTTATAGACATATAGCCATACTACTTTTCACAGTAATGAAAATTTTCTAGTTTTCATGGCTTTTGTATAACGGCATGTTAAAGTTCAAATTTACATAAAAGGGTTTTGTACAAGATAGAAAAACCAACTGACTTAAAAAAATTAAAAAATTCTTAGTGAAGAACAGTGTCGTGGGTTACTTCACTGTATGTACAGAAACAGTATCAATTATATTCTGTATTTTCAAAACAATTTGTGAAATTAATATGAAAAATGGCAAATTTTCTGCAATTTTTTAAAAATGCAAAAAATTTGAATGCGGTTTTTTTTGTGCGTACCTTGACGTAGCTCGTAACACTGTTCTTCAGTGTGATTTATTTCATTTCTCTGTCAGCTGGTTTTAGTTTCTTGTATAAAACCTTTATATGCAAATTCGGAATTTCACGCGCCGTTACGCAAAAATTATGAAAGTTAGAGAAAAATGTTGTAATCGTGAAAAATTGTTACAATGCATGCCTACAAAACAAACAATATCTCGTGCAAATAGAAAATTTATTAAAATCATTAAAATTTTGCGTAAACTCCCTTCTAAAGGAAGGGTATCAAGTGCGACAAATTCATAATTTAATATTTGTATGATATCATGTTAGCTGTCTCGTGAGGAGAAGTAATGATATTACATTGAAGAATTATTCAGCCATCTTACGGAGCAATAAGCTAACGTTACAGATATTTTATTCGAAAGACAGTAACATGCGAATTACGTAGGTCTATTTCACGAACTCAAAATGCTGTAGAAACACATTTTCAAAACTTTCCAACGAAACCTCTTTGTAATAAGTTTACTTCTTTGCTTCGGAATAAGGTTTTGAAAAATAACGTGAGTAGCATCTAGTTGAAATGAATAATTATGAGTTACTAAATTACTTGCTAGGCAGTCACAACATCGGGGATGACGTATCGGTGATATTTTATTAATTAATGCCAAATTCGACAACTTGTAAATTGTTTCGTAGATGAATGTTAAACGGAACTTCTGTAACAGTTACAGTTATGTAACGCGTGGGTTTCTCTGTTACATGAAATAACGTTCATGCATAACTTTAAGCAGCAACACTGAAATTACGTGTTTACAAACCTCAGTATCTCAGTGCTCTGCTTGAAAACTCATTCAGTTCTTGGCACTAAATAAAATCTATAACGAGATATAACTGTTGTATATCATAAATAATGCTTCAAATTCTTAGTACGCTTATCCTTATCTTTTCTCGTAATCTTAACGTCGCAGAACGGCCATGTTGTGAAGTGTTTTTTCGCGAGAATTTGAAATGTGTAGTTTTTAAATAGTCGAAGTCAACTCAAATACACACAAAAAAATTCATTTACAAATTCATTTATATTTAAGCCATTTTCAATGTACCCAAATTAACAAAAATTCTTGCGAGGCCTATTGCTGAAAAAATAACAAGAAATCAAAACATTAGAAATAAACGTTTAGATTGGGTGCCCAATGCTGGGAAGTATATTTCCGTTCTAAAATTGGTGCCACGATATCGTACCGAAAACTACATGCTGATTTTACATACGAGCGTTTTCATATTTTTCTCGAAACTTTCGAAGGAGGTTGTCCCTTTAAGTTCCTTTACACCATCAATTTAAGGTTAGTTTATGCAAGGTTAGACAAAATAAGTTCAAACCAGGTAACTTTTTATTAATAATTGCATACATTTATTGAACATTATGTTACTAATTTTATGGTACTACACCACAAACCACAATTGAGAAACAAGTGTATGAGTAATAGGTTCTATTCATTTATATCACTTTCCCTGCACAGTTGAGGAATACGTAAATGTACATTTTAATGTTAAAACGTGTTATATGGAAACGTACAAGGAGTAATATTGTATCCACATTAGTTTCTTACGTCTAAATTGTGTTTACTCTTGTAAATAATTATTTTTGTTAAAGGATTATTAATAACGTAAAAAATCTTGTAAAAGTATTAAGGAACAGATTTTAAGTCATCTAATATAAATATTATATTTTTACCTGAATCGTTATTATTTGTTTTATTTGCAATAGAGTTTTTGGTCCCCTTGTGCACCAGGATTAGGGATATTTACTAACTGTGTTACAATAAAGTAGAGACGGTACGACTGCTGTGTGAACAACGTTAGAAAGTCATTCAGAAAATGGTGAACAGTGTTGACGAAAAAATGTTAATTTGTAGCGTAATGTCAAGGTTACAGGTCACGTAATTAACGTAAAATTATTACATTCTCTTATCTACATAGACAAAGATAAACGCAGTAAACTATGTTTTGTCATTCGAAAACTCTCTGAACTATATTACTTATAAAAATTCGTGTTAAATATATGGTTTATTACCACCGGACGAATACTTTGTAAAGCAATGGTCTAATTCTTCAGCTCAAATAGTTTTGCCTACAAAGTACAGTATACGGCAAATCTATCCCATTGAAATAAACTGGCCTTAGAATAAATGTTTGTATTGTCTAGATTGTGATACTATAATGCATATATTTATGTTTGAATGTGGTGAAAGTTCCTGAGGGCAGTTATCTCCTCTTCAGTGGAAGGGCACAAATATGTGCACTGCTTCATTCATACTGTTAACAATTCTTACTATTTACTACCGTAACAGGTAAACGAGATATTTAATCTGAAACTGAACTACAAAGCTACACATACAGAACGCAGTTCAATATTACGTGGTACAGACATAGGCACTTCTTCTGGATATAAAAATATAATAGAATACTCAAATATAGAGGTTCTTACCCTTGACGACAGTTATGTACAGCTCGAACACCATATACACACCCTCATTCCAAAACTGTATTTCAATTTAGTTCATACAGGATGTTAATGAAGGTATGTTTCAAACTTTGAGAGATATTTTTTTTGTAAAAATGAAGTGAAGTTATATAATGCAGGTTTTTGGCTGGCGCAAATCGTAAATTGACATTAAAAGCCTATATTTGATTTGCCCAGTTTTAAAACCTCTTAAGTCCATAAAGTAAAATTTTGAAGAAACCGAAAAAAATTCCTATTCATCACCTAACATATATAAAATGTTGGAAAAATTAGTATACATGCATAACGTTCAGTACATTCGACTGGCAGTACGGTATAAAATCGCAAGACAGAATACTTGTAGGGAATAAGTATAATGTGTTGGACTTAACAGCTTCTTCTCTAATGTGGACTTAAAAAGGGTTTGGTAACTATTTTGTATGACCAAATGGCGGACCTTGGCAATTCAGGGATTGGATTAAAGCAGCGTTTCAAAGCATAGTGTTAATTTAATACAAACACACACACACACACACAAACGTACACCTATATATGTATACATATATGTGTGTATGTTTGTGTGTGCAAATCGTGCAGAGTCACTCTACCTATTTATAACTGCAAAAAAATGTCTCTGGCTTTTATGTGCAACTTAAATACCCAAAACATTATTTTCTTCTTTCGGAAGGTCGCCATTATCGTCCACCTCATCTTCTACATGACACTCCTGTGTTAATCGCTGTTCGTCGCTGCAAAGTTGCTTGCGAACGGATAACCTTTCATTCTTATCCCAGTTCTCTCCATAGTGTTTCTGGAGACTTTTATTTGACATCTTCCAGCTGGGCAGCTTTGATAACCACGCCTTTGTTTACCAACTTACACAACCAATTTTTAAGTCGCAGTTATTACACAACCAACAAAATGTACATAATTAACCTTTTCTTCTGCCAATATTCAGTGAATAAATGCATTTAGGACAAAACACATTTTGAGTCTGTAGTACGAAATATACACAGACAACGACTCGGACTTAACGACTTTTGTAGCTTGTTCTGCTGGCAGACATAACATGTTTTGGCACTGCTTTGGCCGTGAACTTGACAATTTGGGAACTGTACCCAGTTTTTTAATCCATTCTTTAATTGGGATAATACGGGTTGTTTCTGACTTCTTCAAACGATGTGTATTGTTAGGCTCTAAAACATGGCGTAAAAATCACAGTTTCGAAAATTGGTGGACTTAACAGGTTTTGGAAATGGGCGACTCGTTTGTTCAAATAAACTAAGTAAGAATAAATAAATAAAGTATATCCGGGCGTGGTTAATAATAAAAAGAATTACAACTGTGAAAAATGGTTTCGAATACTTTTCACCATAAATAAATAAATGTCGTATTAGAAGGATACCAGAGGGTCAGGGTATCGCATCCTGAATGCAGATTTTACTACTGGGAGCTCGCAGGCAATCTGTGTATCTCGAGGGATGACATGAAATGAGGTCCTATGAAGGTGAAGCACCGAAATTGGAGGAGGGGCGGAAGAAACGGGAGATCCCCGAGAAAAACACACCGGCCAGCGACATAGTCCAGTCCGATTCCAACATTAGAAAATCAGGGGACGAACTCCGCCGGATCGCCTTGCTGGAGGGGGAGCTGTCTGACCACTCGGCCTTTGCTTCCCCTCATCCTACCCCCTTAATTAGATAACAGAGTTGCTCAAACCTCCTGTGTATCGCATACTGCCGAGCTGTAAGGGTCCACGTATTCTACGTACATTTTCTCAAATACGATACACTTGACGGCGTTACAAGGCTACCTTCCACTACCTATCTCACTCAAATTACCAATAATTCAACGGTAAGATTTCTACGAAAAAAAAGGGCTTGACCAACCCAATGATCTACTGGAGGGGAAAGGTATTTGAAACCATTTTTTCACGGATTGCAGATATTGCTTTTTTATACAGCACCCGGAAATTCATTATTTATCTGTCCTTACTTTTTTTTTTTTTTTTTTTAATTTTTAATGGTCAGTTTTCAATCGCGAATTTCCTGTTTACGATTTTCGGCAGCCGAAAACTTAACATTATGTAATTTTTTACTAGGCATACTCTCGTAAAGCTTGAAACAAACTTTCACTAACAACCTGTATAATTTTTCAAATTTTCAATTTATTTATGTGCAGAAAGGCTCCCTGAGAAGTGACCTTTAAGAAGAGTAATAATTACAATCCATTTCTACATAGAATTATGGCTGCACAATCAGTGGTGGGGTTTCTTTCACTAAAGTTTGGATAAAGACGTAAGTACAATATCTAATATGTTATTCATTTCCAGAAAATTGAAGTAACTCCTTAGTAAACGATTGAGATATACAAAATTCCTCAAACACAATAAACTATAGTAAGGAAAAAATTCTAATGTTAATTTTTATTTATTTATTATTGTTACTGATAGGCTCTTTGAGCATTGCTCATAAAGAAAGTATTGAATACAAAATATTTACAATGTACACTTACAAAATGGCAAACAGTTGTGTTTCTTACACTTATATTTAAAGCGGTAGTTCACAGCACATATGCGCATAGCAGGCTACATAATTGTCCTCCAATAAGTAACTATGCGGTTTTATGGTAAGGTATTATATACTTTATCACATAAAGCAAAGGTAATACACTGAATTTCTAACAGTAATCCTAATATATCAGTTTGCAATAATTCTCATCTACACTTCAGTATGCACAAGTATTACGCCAGCACTAGGTGATAAGTATGGTGTTCTGCTCAAAGAAATGTTTGCAACCACGGGTTGGGTTGGGGAGGGGGGAATATGAAAATCACAACGTCCTCAGAGGCCGACGTGGTTCGCCAATGTCTTCCGCAGTCTAGGGATGAAGGGACATCACAACACCCAGTCCTGAACTAGGACAGGCAACTGTATATATTCACCTTCCCAGCCGGGAATCGAACCAGGGACCCTTAGACCAGCAGTCATGAGGTCTAACCACTGAGGTACGGCGCGGTCAGACCTTTTACCTCAAGGTTCGATTACTGGCGGGGTCGGTACCGGGATTTTCGCATGTGGGAATCGTGCCGGGCAATGCCGTCAGTCGGTGGGTTTTCACAAGGATCTTCCGTTTCACCCCGACCATTTCATTCCGGCGCTGCTCCATTCTCACCTCATGTCACCCCTCACTAGCACTGAAGACTTCGATGTTAAGCGCCAACCAATTCTCTCACTGACTCACTGAACTAAGTGGTCGATTTAACACTAGAATGCGTACATTCAGATAACAATCACGTGCTAAATCTTTGCCAAATAACTTATATATAAATACTAACATATGGTATTTGCTATGACTTACCTTGATTGATTATATAACTATCATCAATTGTCTCGTGAGCCAATCACTCGTATTATGGACAGTAGGCCTACACATAAACAAATTTACGTATCGAGCAATATAACACAGAATTCTTCCATCCTAATGTTGTTCACGCTTATATTTTAGATGTCATATTTTTATGCTAATTTACAATGCTCAGTACTGTTTATATGTAATGACCACGGTCGTAGAAGTGCAGGTCTGGACACTTGCCAATGTATTTTGCTTGACCCCCTCCCCCTTGTCGTATGGATGCATTTCACCAAGTTACCAAGAGGGTTGTTCATCTTTGACACTGCAATCAGGACGATCGGGCTCAAATTCCACACACTTTTTTCCAGTGTTTACATTATAAAGTACATGAAGATTGCTGGAGCCATGCTTCAGGATTGTGAGCGAATTAAGTATTTCATAAATGTATATAAATACGTTTTGATAAATTGTTTATCTTTATAAGGTAAACACTGGAAAAATGTGAGAGGGAAGTGGGTGGAGTTTGAGCCCGACCGCCCTGATTGCAGCGCCAATGAAGCACAACACGCTCGGTAACTTGGTGAACTGCAGCCAAACAACAAGTGGGTGAAGTTTCCAGGCGAGTGTCCAGACCTATTCTTCTACGGCCATAGTTGTGACTAATAAAATTAAACCATGACAGTTTTCTGAGAATTTTATAATAACAAGTACAAAAACATAGGTTGAGGTAGGCAGATATTTGACAGCAAAGGTAGACCTACATCAAGGAGTATGTAAAGGTTTTGACCTACACTACCCTAACATGAAATGTGAATTTCTGTATGCTGTTCCTGTTTCTTTTCACAATTTCTCACTTTCTTATAATATAAAATATTATTATTGTACAAGGGCAATATAGAGGAGACGTATTATAAAATTTCAGTTCACGCCGATATAAGTGCTGAATCTTCTGCAGTAGTCACAACACTTTATTTTTTCTATGGTAGTAGTACATTGCTCTATGGATAGCTTTAGTTTTATCTTAGAGTAAATATATATTACCTCTATGAGTTCTATGTATTTTTATTTATAAGTTACTTAGAGTAATATGTTATATATGTTACCTCTATGAATATAATCGTGATTTTAGAATACAGACGTACTATTTTAGTTATAATTTTGATAAGTTAAAATTTAAAATTTTTGTAAATTAATTCTCATACTATTAGCCTAAGATAAGTTAAGTCCATAAATTTATAGTTATGACCACCCTATAAATAAAGACATAAGAATGCGAATTTTGCTCAAAGACATTATAAAAGATTTGGTAGTGTTTCCAGTTCACGCCGTTGATAACATATCACGCGCTTTAACAATGCTAAAACAATGTAGTTTCCCATATTGTCCATTTACGATATTTTATATAACGTCGTTGACACACTCATTGTACGAATTTGACCACGGATTTGACGTAGCTATAAGTTGCGAAGTTGTTGTTAATTTGTATATGGTTCATTGACTATCTACGATATTTTTACTTAGCGAAAACAGCTGACATAAAAAGAGAAAATTTAGAATCTAGCGAGGTTCAAATATAAAACTCTGTTGTTGGTGTTGAGGTGCCGGAATATCGCTCCAGTGTGGCATAGGAAGCAGTGTGGCACAGTCAAGAGAGAGGCCAGGTAACCCACCTGCCTGGAGTCACGAGTCATGCCAACTACGCAGGTAAGTGAACTTCACTCTGTGCTCCAGTGGCAATGCTGAGCTGGTTACTTTTCAAGCCAAGTCCTTAGCAACACCTTCTTAGTACAATGTGAGCTCGAGCAGAATACACCGGTTAAGAATAACTTTTATTATATTGAAATGAACAGTCCTCATTGCTCATGGTTTATAGTAATATGCCTGAAATATTGTTAACATTTATAATACCCTGTGTTAGTGTAATTTTAATTGTTTGGTATTTAATTTTTAATTTTTGCTCAATTTTATAGATTGTGAATAACGAAGTAAATCAAGTACTTAAAAGTACAGTAGACTTTCATTCATATAATATGCCTTATTTGAAAAAAATTACACAGTCTCTACTATTCTAATTTATTTAGTAATTCTGCCTGCCCAGTACTAAGTTACTATAACACTAACTTTTTCCAGAGGTTCGTTGCAAAATGTTTCTGTGTTTTAAATTAATCTTTCATTTATTTTGACTTGTTGGGTTATCAGTGTTTTCAATTTTATTTATATTCTTGTACAAATGTCTAAGCACGAAAACACGTTAAATTGGTTTCTTCTTTTATAATAAAATATTATTTGTCTTTCAATTTATACTCATAAATTAAGTGAAACTTAACAACACTGACACAAGTTTGAATGTTTTTATAACAGGCAGAACTTCATTTAAATAACTAAAAAATAATAAATAAAATATTTGTTTCCCCTACCTCGTCGCCACATTTCTTCCATGAAGTTAATCCAGGCTTTCGTATTAATGGTGGAGACAGTAGTGGTCAAGGGTTAGACATCTCTCCTTCCACCAAGGCAATACGGGTTCGATTCCCTGTCTCAAAATTTTCGTATGTGGGAATTGTGCCGGAAGATGCCGCTGGTCGTCGGGTTTTTCTCGGGGATCTCCCGTTTCCCCCACCCCTTCATTCCGACCCTGCTCTATACTTACATCATGTCACCCCTCACCAACACTTAAGGCATAGATGTTATGCGCATACCATAATCTCTTCACTTCACTTCGGATTATTGGTACATGGGAAACTTATCGGATGTTGCCTCTTGCCGGCGAGTTTTCTCGTGGTACTTTATTTCCCCGCCTTTCTCTTCCTTCGCTTCTACATCCAAGTTATTCCTAGCTTCTACATCGTTTCGACGCATGTCATATTTCAGGGTGTAGCACAAGTCAGATACACTGCGGTCGGGTTGTGATGACCTGCTCTCGGTTACCATTTTCATGTGCACATTATTCAGTTAAAATGGTTAAAGAGATTTAGCAGATCACCTTCTCAGTTCCGTAACTATAACGGGATATCTGCTTACTCGAGATGAAAGTATTAATGTACATTATTATTATTAATCTCCTTATGTAAAATACATTAACCATTGCGTTAAAGAATTCGTAGCTGAGCGATTAATTGTAACAATTTTTTTAAATAACTGTTCAAATAAACATCTTGACTAATCTGGACATAATTACAAATATTGGCAGCCATTCTGTGTTGCTCTAAAATATTATGTATAGTACAATCCTTGACGCTAAGCTTTCTTGTAACTAGACTACTAAATGACGTGTTCTGGAATTTAGTGCATTCACACGCAAGACTCACCAGCGCATAGAAATAAAAAACCAGTATTTGCAAGGATTTCAAGAAAACAATTTGGAATCCATCTAGAAAGGAAATCAACACAGAGCGAAAATGGTTAATCATAATACTACAACTATTAATTTTATATATTTCAAACAATATGTGGAAGTCAAGGTTTATAGAATACCAGTGCATCTCATGCGAGAATTCTGCAGTCATTGGTTGATGTAAGTGTGACGTAACACAGAGGCCCAAACAACGCGGGAACTCAAATAATATACGTGTTTTCAATGGACTTTGGAATTCGCAAAGTTATTACAAAGCAGTTGTAAACCGCTTACTGTTATCAATGTAAGAGTTATATTTTAGAAATTAATCCGTTGCTTCAGTGTAAATAAAAATTTCGGCGACATTTATAAGTATATCTTAAGACGAAAGAAATGGAGTGATTCAGTTACAGGAATATACGATACGAAGCCTTTGGGTGATATTTGTGAACAGACGAAATAATTGCAACTCTTTGGTAATAAATTAAAATTTTATAAATTTGTACATCTTGCTTCTCAGGCCAGCAATTCATACAGAGTTTGGTTATTGCATATTTGACACATAACCTAAATGAGGCGATGTCTGTATTATTTTATGTATGCTCTACACAAATAAAGAACTTTTGTTTACGAAATAAATACATATTATTAGTATGAATAATTGTTTCTACTGTATACTATAAATTGCGTCTCAATCAAGTTATCCATTGTACAAAGTTTTCATTATATTGTAATATTTACTGTGAAAAATTTACATGAGGTTGCCCATGCAGTGTGTAGTGGCTTGAAATTCAGATTTCTGTCAGTTTAAACATCGGGGTGTACTTAAAATGACTTTTATGTTGCAGTAAAATAGAAAGTAATCAGATGCAGTTTTTGTGTACAATATCATTAACACAACAGTTTATTTAAGGTAATCGTACATAAGTTTTTTCACTTTTTTATTTTTCTGAATACTGATTTCAAATATTGTTATTTATTTTAATGAGCTTTCGTGTTTACTTTACATGAAGAATTTTTTTTACAAATATGAGACTCTCATTTGGGAAACAGAAAGATGCATAAGCGTGCTACCAGTTTAAATATACCTTACGAAATATGTGCGGTATCCGGACTTGCTTATGTCTTTTGTAAGGTATTTGAACACAAAGCAACAAAACATCGAATTCCAGGCATTTTTCTCAGAAAAGCTCAAACTTCTCCTCACAAACACAATTGTTTACGTTCGGAGTTCTCTAGCACGGTCTTAGAATAACAGGTCTGGACACTAGCCTATCTACCAATGCTACTGAGTTGACCAATTTATGACTGAAAACACCACTAGCAATGAGGTGTTGTTTTAACAATGCAATGTAGCATTCTCGTCGATGATTAAACAATCAAACGAAAATATGGAGACTGCCCAAATTTTTGCTGAAATTATATCATTAAAATTAAAATCTAAGACTTTTAATACATTTATCTCAGATGATGTTAGTCAATCAAATACTTGATAAAAGTTTGTGTACTGTCGACGGAACGTTGCCTTCACAGAATCCCACAAATACTGGTCATTCAAACCACAGTTCTTTGGCTCTCCAGACTCTATGAAATAGCTGGGGAAGGAAAGGGGGAGGGAGATGCCCACTCAAAAAGTCATTTAGGTGCAAGATTGTTCCCCCCTCCTTTTCCGCCCTAAGAAAATAGTAGAATTTAACTTTAAAAACAATTTCACATTAAAATTGATTCCATTTCATAATCATGTCACAACTATAATTATTGACTTTAAATATTAGCAACTGCAAATTGGTTTCCAGCATTTACCTCTTGCGATGTAGCCTGTAAAATAGGCTATCAAAATTATAAAAACGTTATATGATAATAATACTAATTCTGCCAGGAGTATATCTAAAGTGAATGTTTGAATACTGCTAAATAATTGCCAATTTGCACCTGGAAATCGAAATTTTCCTGAGGAAGAACCCTGACTTCTCTATTCAAAAATGTACTCGACATATCGGCCGCTTAACATACTTATCGACCCCAAAGAGTAACTACCGTGCAAACCTATAGGAGCGCTGTCAAAAGATAAAGAAACAAAGCCAGTGCAGTACTATGAGAACTACAGATTGCTGGGGCTGCAGGGAGCCCCGTGGGAGGGCGGACAGACGAAGGGCCCTGCAGATAGTCTACCCACCGGTACCAGTGCTGCAGCCAGACGAGGTCATATTCACATTCACCGAGATGGTTGTGGTGCGACGCATGCCGAGGGATGGAGACTCGCTGTTCGCCGCGCTGTCCTGCCAGCTTCAAGACTTGTCGCCTGGTTCTGCTGCACACCGCCAGTTCACCACCTCCATGAGACACCACACCTGCTTCTACATGGCCAGGAACTGGGAGCCGTTCTTCAAGCCACTGCTGCGAGCGCTCTGCGTGCACGGCGACAGGTAGGCTGATGCTGCAACCAAAATAGCGCCACAGACGCGACGCGAATGACGTCATATATTTATACATCTCTACTTGAGTTTCAACGAAGTTAAGTAAATATTGCTCAAGGACATTAGTTAGGCAAGGGACAGTTTCTTCCACTAGTTGAACTGATACTCGTAAGGGGGCTTATGGGCAAAATTTTGTTCTTCGGCAATGTTCGATTTTGCACCCAAAATGTTCTCCATAAGTGCCAGCATGAAACAGACTGTCTTACCGATACCAGCGCTACTAGTGGCAGAAAATATCCCTTGCCATAAATTTGTCCATAAGATATTCGATTAGCCTGTATTAGAATTAACTTTGTCGGAGGAGATGAGGGGCCGCTTGGCGATGAGTTTATCTTTTTTTGATGTGTAAACACACTGAAAAAATAGCTTATTGGTCACAACAACATTTTTGTCATTATGGACCTTACCAATTTTTTTTGTAACTATAAAATTGTTTTGCTGCCTCCAATAAAGTTCTGCAATGAGTGCAAACAAATTTTATAATTTCTATAAACATTTTGGCGATGTCCATATTGACAAACCATTTTGTGGCAACCATTAAGCAATTATTTTCTGTGTCGCTATAACGTGACGCGTTAAACCGGTGGCATCACCTATCATTCATAGATATCAATAGGCATGGCAATCCACTGCAGGTATCTGTCAGCGAGCTCGGACGTCGAGAGGGTGAGGAGATACGTGAACGAGCTGGCGAACCCCGGGTTCCCAGTGGGGCCAGAGGTGGTGCCAGCTGCCGCCTATGTGTACGACGTGGACGTGGTGGTGTACCACGAGGGTGGGGCGAGTTACCTGGTGTCCACAGCTCCATACCCTCAGCGACAAGTGTCCGTGGCACATCGCATGGTCTGGGAGGGCGAGGGCCTCCTCAGGGACTACTGGGACGTGGTCTCCAGTGTTCATCCCAGGAGGTGTCCCGTCCCAGCTGGGCTGCGTGTCTCCCGCGGACTGCCGCCGCAGCTATCATAATATCTGACTGTGACATCATGTAATAACTCATTGCACTCAAGCGAACAACGAATAGTCTATTAACATTGTTCAAATCCTCTAGTGATATTTCCTACCAGCATATCGTTTTTGTCTGTGCACGTCCTTACGTCCAGGATTTTGAATTCAGTGATAGAATTATACATTACGTATTGTTACACAAGTATTATCATATTTGTTCATCAATAAAATACTTTAATAAATGTACCATTGAATTTAATTTCTCGTTAGGTGTACTCACTGTGGACCACTGTGTTAATCCTCGATGTGCTTTATTACAAATTGTAGTATTAAGAGTTCCTCATGATTGCATGTGCCCTAATGAATAGAAATAAAAAAAAATCGACCAGTGAGAATAACCTTCCTTCTTCATTTACAAAATTTGGTTTTAATTATTCGTTTAACCCAGAACGTTAGGTATTTATCACCATTAGCTACCATCTAAACATGAATGATGACAAACAGAACATAACCTTAAATCTTTCAAAATTAACTTGAATAAAATTTCAAATAAGCGCTATCTTTCACAAATGCGGAGGAACAAAACATAAAAGCGAAAAAATATATGTGCATACTTATAGGAGGGAGCTGGTTGTCAAACAATTATTCTGTGCAGTAATACTAGACCATTTATGAGATCTCAATTTGCGCCGCGCCATTTATTTCCTTCAATTGTCTTTTATATGTACTAAGTATTGATTATGATTTCCACTGTGGTACTGTTTAGCAAAATATACTTGCATACGTCTGTCAGCACTGGCTTCGACCTACATATTCCTCTCTCGTGAAGTCGTTATAGACATCTTACTTATCATGATTCATATTTTTATTCTATGCATACATAATAGTTTGACATATTATTTTGATTGTACCTTTCCTGAAATGCAGTTGTATTGTCTGTTGCTGTTTTGTTTATTCCTGGAATGTTTCCGAGAACATTGCTGCACACGGGGACTATACATACAATTTTTGGCATTAGTAATAAATTATATAGTACTGTAGTAAAGATACAATGATTTATATGATCTTTCTAGTTGCACATTTTGTACTTATTCTAGTTTCATATATACAGTACACTTCGGCAACTTAGGCCCTTGGAGGGGGCGGGGTGTTACTTTGTATGACTCCTCGACATTTACGTTTTTATGTCATTAATTGACGAAAATTAAAAATTTTATCTGAATTGTAAAGTACCACAAACCGGGGCTACTTTGACCTTGTGAGGTAACTTTGCCCACTCAAAATTTTGGTTTTTATGTCGTTTAGGGACGAATGTTCCAAACATTAACTATAAGGATCAAATTATTATTTTTTAAATACTAGGCTCAGATTGTCTATTTAGTTACCAGAAAAAAAAAAAAAAAAAAAAAAATAACGTTTTAAATGGTTAAAGTACATCGTCAAAGTAACACCGGTTTACGGTACTTGGCTTTAATAATCTAATTATTCATCAAATGACCCCAAAATAACATTTTGAGTGGGATGAATTTATGTCAGTTTACAGTATTTGTATTACATATTTCTGAACTTAACTTTCCGTTGACATAAATTATAATAAGTTATTCTTACATAATAAAATTGGCCTACTATCACGCTTCTGCTTAGTGAGAATCGAGCTGTTTATTTCGTGATATATTTAGTTTTAATATTTTATTAGTATCGTTAAAACATTAAAACATGTATCCACGAAAAACAACTAAATGTACACTTTTAATCATACTTAAACGTAAAAGTACTTTATCATAATTTTACATCGCGAGATTTTTGTTTATTTGTCTTTGTGTAGCCGTTATTTATAATTTGCAGTTCAGTTTTAATTTTCGTGATATGTTATCTATGTTTGCAAGTAACCGATTTGGAATTGATTGATTTCCAAACTATGTTGGCAAGAGTTCCTAGCATGTTGCGCGTATTATATGAATGTAGTGAATTACATATGAAAGAGACTATTTCCTCTCAGCTCATGCCTTTTGCTATACTGTTGCTCTGTCTACTTGTCATTTCTTTCAATGGGAATACGTAAAGAAATTAATTTTTGTGCTTTGTTACTATGTAGTTTGATTCCATTTTCATGCGTCCTTTTTTAACAAATTTATAAAAAAATAAAACTAATATTTTTTTACTTCTGTTGTTTGGCCAACTGTTCGTTTCACTGTACTATTGAATAAATTCGTCTATGTACTTTGCGTGTCAGTGGAAAATGATGCCTAAACATGCAATGTGCCTGGCACTATATTTGGGCCCTGTCATTGTAATTGTGATGTCTTTGTGTGTTTGTGTTTATCTCTGCTTACCTACTCATGCGTGTTCGTGATTATCCATTCGTTCACGTTCATTTACGTGTTCTACACTTAATGCAGTTTCCATGTCGTCATACAATTTGACTGATTCGTTATTTGATATGCACGTTGTTAATCTCCCATCTCCGGTATATATCAGAGTCTACTAATATGACATTAATGTTAAGGAAACTTTCCACGATATTTACTAGCGAACAAAATTAATCGTGTATTGGCAACATCGGACTTTTTGATGATCTAAGTATGGTTTAAACATCCTTTCGTGTGACTATCAGGAAAAAATGTAAATAATCTTTTGGAATGGTAACAAGTTTAAGTGCGTTAGCTACTCCCACTAATCTGTAAGAACTATGGGGCCGCGGTGGCCGAGGGGTGCTGACTGTCCGTGTGGACGCGTAGACACGGCACTACATAGGGTAATTTCCTGTTCGGCAACACAACACATCTGGAGGTGGACTAAAACCAGAATCGCTAATATTATGTGTCTTACCAGTAATAGACCTTAATGACAAAGATATCGTCGATCTTCCATTTAAGCTCTTCCCAAGTATTAGACAACGGGCGGCTGTTTGGTTCCTCGCACACACTATTCTTAACACAGCTGTCCAGGACTCCCCAGTGACACTTAGTGGCTATATTCAAATACTTCGCACAGGACGATGGGACTTCCTACAGCGTAACATATTAGAACGACACTATAGTGTATATTTGTTTGGGTTCTAGGGTTGTACCACCCATCTCACGGCGTGTTGGCAGACGATTGCATTCGTTGTGTCACAATAATATGGGTCATGGACGTACATGATGTGACTGTTATAATGTGTGTATTATATAGTGTGTATTCTAATGTATGTATTATATTATGTGTATTCTATTGTGTGTATCATAATGTGTGTATAGGCGTGTTTCATTAATACAATAAAAGGAAAAAAATGGATAAGGCGTCGGACTTCGGATCCGAAGATTGCAGGTTCGAGTCCTGTTGCGGTCGGCCGTATTTTTTTTGTGTGATAAAATTTTGTATTTAAATATGATTTGAAAATAAAGCAATTCCATGATTTGGTAAAAAAAAAAAAATGTGGCCAGACCATTCGCCTCCCACCAAGGTGCTCCGTGTTCGATTCCCGACGGGATTGGACCCCGGATTTTCACACGTGGGAATCGTGCTGGACGATGCCGTTGGTCGGTGGGTTCTTTTTGGAGATCTCCCGTTTCCCCCTTCCTTATAATTCTGGCACCGCTCCATGCTCACCTCATGTCACCCCTCACCAGCGCTAAAGACCTCGATGTTAAGAGGCCGTGGTACATAATTCAACGCTAAAAGCATTAATCTATAACTGTAGGTTTCTTGAAGCCAATTTTCGAAAATTAAACAGTAGCAATCCTGGACAACAGTTTTAGCCAACGTTTGAAACAAAATAGTTTCCAGTGTTACGAGCTTCTGAGGCACAATCTCTGACGCCGGAACCTCGCTCATTTAACTGCGGCGCAAGAGATCACGCGTGACGAATTAGTGATTCTGGATAAATATTTACTCGTAAAGTTGGCAAATACCATTATCTAGGATTGTCATTGAGTATTTTATCCATATCGGCTTCGAAAAAAGCGTAGAAATCAATTGACGTTTTCAGCGTTTATTTATCTACTACGCACTCTTAAGCGCTAACGAAATAAATCTCTCACTCACTGTAAGAACTGTGCAACTAGGTTTGCTAAGCCAAACCCGGTTATCTAAATACAAGCACACATGTTCTACTTTTTCACATATTGAAGACAATTTATAGGTATACTTATTTATTTATATTGCTGTAGATAGTTATATAACATTTTTGAACAATTATTTCTATATAAAGTTTAATACATATTAAATGTGATTACATAGCTTACATGGAAAACCCGCCGTCTCAAGAAATGTTACAATTTTTAGTTTGTAACTTACTCTCTGTTGACTGAGAATCAGTGTTATGTAACTCTTTCACTTTATAACCAATTCTTTTAATTCTATGCTGGTAACAGAAACTCAGAGGACGTGCCATCTATCATTACAGCGAACGATTAATTGTGAAACTAACGAATAGCTTGTAACCGGTTGTCAAATACTAATAGAGACATTTATCAATTAGATAACTAGTCAACCACCATTGGTTAAACTCAAAATATATATAATGTTTCTGCAAATATCGATAGTTGCCATGCTCCTCAGTACGTCGTAACAAATTATAATACCCTCACTAAAAACAGGAATAAATAAATAAGCTGCATAGTTACAATTTTAAATAAATTAGCTATCGATAAAATTTTCAAATATATGACGTATATGGAAGTTAGAACTAGTTTGCTTCAAACATGCTCAGTTGAAGTGAAGATTACACGCAGTCTCTCGTAACTGGAAAGGGAATATCAAATCCTTACCGAAGTTGTCGTCCTCCAACGGACAACTAATGAGCGGCTTAGATCTACAGTGGTGTTAAGTCAGTTAAAATATATTTCCCGTAAATCATTCTTTGTAATTACATGCAAAGTGCACTACATTCTTGCAATGCTAAAATGGTACTCAAAAATCCAATCAAGTGTCAAATTTTATTCCAGAAATTTCTTTTGAAAAATGTTTACTGTATGAATAACGGACACTAATAAATATTTATAACTTACAACACTATGAATCTGCCCCTAACATGCAACGATAAATAAATGTTACTATGAAATAACAACGATATTATATTGATTCTTGTATATTAACGCATGCAATCGACAAATATTAGTATAATTTAGTATGTTGAGAGGTTAAATGTATTAACGAAGTTATATTTTGAACATGGTAATTCTGATACGTCGCTCTCCGTCACTCATGATGTGTGTTCTGATGTTGGTTCTAGGGAGGGATAAGAAGAAGAAGAATGGCAGTCTACTTTAGGTGTCTTCAAGTAAGGTTAATTCTACTACAGGTTAGAAAGATCAATGTTATAAGTTTGGCACAGGGAAAATTTCTGCCACTTGAGCGCTGGTATCGCTAGTGCACCAAACTGACTAATCACAGAGCTGTCCTGAATTTTAAGTTACATTAATCTGATAATTTAAAACGCGAAATTGGATTCTTTTCACTTTAAAATGAAATTAAATGAGTAATATAATTTCCAAGTAATTATTTAAATTTAATTTCACTACGGTTTTGTATTTTTCTGGTCACTTAGCGATTGAAGCGAAACTAGTGGCAGAAATGTTCCCTGTGCCAAGCTCTCCCATAAGAAAACGAATTTTCTTTCTAACCTGTAGTAGAATTAACCTTACTTCAAGGTTCTCATTTTTTAACATGGGAGTTAGGACTCTTGCTCTGTGGTTACACGCAAACCAAACTTGTTACGATCTTGGCTACTCTACTTCATTGGGAACACTTGTCATAAACAGATTCTAGGATGACTCTGCTATGCGGCGTTTCTATCGGCTGTGTCGAGAGAAACGAGCGCGTTACTAGGTTAATTTTTATGTAAGTTTTAAATACGCTATGTAAGAAATAAATGTATGATTACTAGAGTTTTCAGATGATATGATAAGAGTTGAAAATTGCAAAACCGTTACAAATTCCATGTTGATTGATATAACAAAATTCGGTGATTTCACTTTTTTTAGGTGTGTAACCTAATTTCGAAAACATACTAAGCTCTAAACGTTTTAAAAAATGGGTCCAAGATTTGACTACTACAGGTAAGAAATATAAACGAATTTCATACGGATGAGTTTAGTTAATGAAAACTTACGCCATTATTTGCGCTGGTATCGTAAGTAGGACAATTCTATTTTGACTCTCGTGAACAGGTGCAAACTTGAAGATTGCCGAAGAAAGAGGTTCTCTCCACAAGCGAAAGCACAAGTTTGTCGTCTTACCTGTACTAAGGTTAATTCATAGACACCTCGCTCGGTTGCAATGCTAGAAGCTGTGTATAAAGTTGCACCGAAGTTTAAGCAAGTAGTGCTGATCATTTACAACACCATCGTGTTACAGTATAATGCTCAGACGCTGAAATAATTGGCACGTACATTTATGAAGAGGACATAAGTACTGCGACTGTAACATAATGTCGTTCCGGATGTTACATTTCTTCATACATCCCACAATGTAAGAAATCCCGCTGAATGGTTACAACAGGATTGCCTCCGCACACATAGGAAGGGAACAAAAGTGAAAATCCTAAGACAGTCTGATTTAACTGAATATTATGCTAAAAGTCTTATTCTGCAATTAAGAAAATTCTTTGATATCCGTAATCGGAGTTTATGTTTTTGTTACGTATGACTTAGAACAATATATAAAAACAGAATTATGATGAGAAAACTAGTAAACTCATATTCAGAAAGATTTTAATTTATTTTCAGTTAATTCTAGTACCGGTTATACATTTAAAATTCATTAGCTTGGCAAGGTACATTTCTGCCGCTTGTTGCGCAGACATTGATAAGGGATGTAGACTGGCCGATCAGAGAGCTTTCGTGAATACAGAGCTGCATGACGTTGATGGTTTAAAAGCCGAAATAGGTTTGTTTTTCACTTCAAAATTAAGTTGAATAGACTTCTCTGTTTGCCAAGCCTAGTTAAAATAAATTCGCTACGATCTCGCGTTTTATTAGACCCATTAGCGACAGCAGCGAAACCAGCGGCATAAACGTTGCCTGTGCCAAAGTCTCCCATAAGAAAACACACATTTTCTGTCCAACTTGTATTAGAATTAACCTTACAGGCGGTTCGGAATAAAGTGAGCACTCAAAAATGCCTCGGGAAATTTCTGTTTCCTGCCAACTCATATCTTTCCGCGCTTAACGACTAACGAAGAAATGTCTAACCTCTTTGGACACGGCACTTGATGTTTGCGCGTGATAGATGAATTGTGCAGTCGGTGAGAATCTTTATAGTTTGACAAATAAAATTTAGTTGATTACACAAACCACATGTACGTCTAATTCATTTGATATTATTTTAGTGTTGGTGTATTTAAGTAGGAAAATGCACGGAACTATACTCGGCAAATCGCTGCCAACCATACAAGCAGTAAAGTAATTATTGTTAAAGTTAAATTATATGTAGTAACGGCTAGCGATATTTTTCAAAGGTTAAATTTTTAGTGCTTACTTTATCCCGAACGATCTATACATGTACCATCGCAATCAGTGGTGGAAATCATCCTTTTCAATACTAATACTGCGGAGCTTCCTAACCTCATTGTAGAATAAACTTTTGTAGGATTGTTAGCATACTTACGTATTATTGGCGCACTGTTTTTTACTATGCTAGTTGCGTACAATAATTGTTAGGCCTACTCATTATGCTTATTTAGTACCATTGTGTTCAATCTTAAAAGTCAGAAGTCATATACGATGTTTTCCATGTACGCAATTTTGCAACTTCTGGGACGTCACTCAGTTTTCAATGTTACCACTTCGGTTTAATTATTGTGCGTAACTAGCATAATCATGTATAGCCAAAGACAGACTACACTACCACCCCACCTTCTCAGAACATATTCCTATCTACTGCCTTGCCACGAAAAAACCGAGTTGGTGACACCATAAAAATGCAGACTTGCAGTTACTAATGTACAAATTTTATTTCTGAGGCTAAGCAACGATCAGCAATGATATAATTAAGGTAATTGTCAGAGTGTGATTTAATGTACTTAGTTCGATTTATTATTTGCATTTTTCGTAGCAATTAAAAAAACCGACTATGTATACATTTTTGGCTCTTTAGTGCTTGTGTGTGTGAATTAAATAAGTTATTTTGGCGGGTACGAAATGTTAACCGTATTTGTAATGACATACTGTCCGTAATTTTATACCATTAACAAAATAAACTAAATTAATAAAAGAAAATACTTTATTTATATAAGCTACTTGTGAAAATGTCAGTAATAACACGTACTGAAAAGTGCTCCAAACGAGTGGAGATAGAGAATCATACATGTAAAGACCTACGGTAGTTAGTTCCATACATCAAAAGTACTATAGGTGATTCGGGAAAAAGTGAGCACTCAAAAAAGCCCTGATTAATTTCTATTTTCTGCCAGTTTGTATCTTTCCGCGGAATGTAAACGTAAACATTGCCACGTGCTTTAATTTACATAGGCTTGTACAATGTTTACATCTACATTACACTGGGCTGAAAATGTTATCAACAATATCTACTCATTAAATACACGGGTCTTGAATAAAATGTATAACCAATAGTAATCTTAGTTATAAATACCTGCGAGTTAACGTCTTTTAATACTGGTTTCTGTGCGTCGACTCTAATTTATACGACCCGCACTATTGCCGTTACGTATCTCGTAAATACGTACACATGAAAATCGAATTTATAACTCAAACCCACCACAAAAAAAAAAAAAAAACACGCAATAATGACACACGCAATTTAAGAATTCAAACATGTTCAGTTACACTGCCATGAACAACGACGCACTCAACAAAAAAAAAAAAGTATTTTCTTAATGTATGAAACAAAAAAAAAATTGCTGTTTCTAAATCAAGATACTCATGTTGGCGATCGTAACACATAACAACTTACATATTACCAATGAGGAAACAGTCACTTCTAATACTTTTGAATGTGTTTTATCAGAAACCCATATTTATTGCACGTTGACAAACACAACAACGCTCTCATCTTGTACCGTCCGGTACCGTCATTGAACGCTTCCAAGCTAAGTGGCGAAAACCTAACTCTGATGCCACCTGTCGGTGAAATAATTAACTACGTCAGCGCGCGTAGCGCTAGACGCCTTTCGCTACGACTTTTGAATTTGAACGGCCCGGATTACATCACTTTCTACTGGCGCTGTTTCAGTAAACTTATACAGGCAGTAAGTATGTCAATATTATCATAAATAAATATTTTATAGTATATTAAATACGAAGAGGTCAATTCATTTGATATTCTTTCAGTAATGTTGTATTTAAATATAAATTACACGGAACTACGTGCGATAATTCGCTGCCAACTGTATAAGCAGTAATGTAACTGTTGTCAATGTTGAATTATATGCAGCAACGGCTAGTGATTTTTTTCAAAGGTTAAATCTTTAGTGTTCACTTTATTCCGAATGACCTATACTTAAAAATGTTTCAGACAATACTTAAAGATCGTGTTGATTGTTCTAAGGGCCTGTATTATGACATCTAGTTACACCTTTAGTTAAATGTTAACTCTCGTTCATAGTAGAAAAGTGTATTATGATTCGTAGATAATGCTAACTCAGGCCATATTACACGGTACCAGATTCCGTACTAGCCTGTACAAGATCTGCCATAATAGGTGCTATACCGGCCGTTACGGCAGACATCTTGGTTTTTATCCAACTGGATTGGCAGTTTTCATACCAGGTTTGGTAATAGAACCGGTGCTATTTTCCGTCCCAGGTCCTATACCAGCTTTCGTAACAGACCAATCACGTTGCAGCAACATAGTGTGGAGCGCTCCATGTGACAACTGCATGAAATATTATCAGGAAGCCAAGCCAAATGTGTGTCGTCATTATAGCTCAATATTGCCTACATGAGTTACAAACTTTAACACTACAGCTTTAAAACGAGATCAATGTTACCTCCAGCGACGCGTGTTTATTGTAAGTAGTGTTTCAACTTATTATCAAAACTTGAAATCATAAATAATAATTTTAAGAGTAAGAATAATTGAGTTACTCTGTAGTTAAAATTGTATTGGTGTAGTGGTCAGAGTACGTGACTATGAAGTTACGTTTTTGAGCTGTGTAGGTTCAAAACTCGGCAGTATCATTTATTTTTTTTACATTTTGTGTATTAACATTTGAGTGCAAATAAAAATAAATATTTAATAGACATAATTACGGACCAATAAAGAGTTTTCTTGAGCTTTTTTTTATTTTCTCATTTATCATTTTAGTACTTTTGAAGTAAAGAAATGAAAGTAATATATATACATATTTATTTATTTATTTAACAAGAATCGACGAATTTTTAAAATGTGCGAGGTATGTGTATAGAAAATTATGTTAAATATTGTGCTGTTCCATAGGTAAGGTATCATTATAGGCACAAATGCCAAAAATGTCACGCCAGCTCATATCGTGTCATAACACGAAATCACCAGCTATTACAATAAAATAATAGTTTAAAATACAGATTGTGGATGCTTGTGTCACCTATAGCAAATCACAGGCAGTTTTGGTTCACATTGATTGACCATGAAAATATTTTACTGATATTGTGTTTATATGCAGGTATGTTAGAAGTAACATACCTTTGACAAACACATAAGTTAATATGAAACAGAAATAAATCGGATAAATAGGCTAAAAAAAGTTATTGGACTGATCGGGATTTGAACCCAAACCGAAAATAATTTCTCACAATGTATGCTACCACTTTTTTGTTTTCTTTTTAAAAAACGTTAGGCTCCTTGGCTAGGTCACAACATCGCCAACGAGCCAGACATCCCCCTTTACAGCTTTCACAATTCCCCAGTTGTGACAGTTGTAGGTTAATCTTACAAATGAATTGACTCTAACGGACAAACGCAAATTTTACACCCAGCCAGTTCTAAGAATCGAACCCAGAACCCCTCGTATCTAAGTCGGTCGCTCAACCATTCGAGCTACGAGGAGTCGGCTTTCAATGGACCACCAGACACAACTCGCTCCTGTGTTAATTATTTTAGTTGCCATACAATCTTGTCTTGTATATTGAAAATTGTATTTATTGAGTTATTATCGACGATGCAGTATTTATATGTGCATGACGTTATTGATACTGCCGCAATGTTTCATTTCGCATAAAAATACCATTCCTATATCATTTGTTTCCCATAAAAAATAACATATTCAGCTGGAGTTGCTCGGGCGTCGGCCATTTTCACGCGCATCAACATTGCTTCCCTCCAGCACGGTCGTAGAAGAACAGGTCTGGACACTCGCCTATCTAACAATGTATTTTGCTTGACCCCCTTGTTGTTTGGCTGTAGTTCGTCAAGTTACCGAGATTGTCGTACTTTCTGGCGCTGTAATTCGGGCGGTCGGTCTCAAGCTCTGCCCACTTTTTTTCACTCTTGAATTTATGATTAAATAAAGATTGCTGGAGCCTTTTCCTAAATTTGTGAGCGAAGAAAGTATTTCATAAATTTATAAAATATACGTTTTGATAAATTGTTTATCTCAGTGGGAAGGAAGTGGGCGGAGTTTGAGTCCGACCGCCATAACTGAAGCGCCAATAAAACACAATATTCCCGGTAACTCGGTGAACTGCAGTCAAACAACAAGGGGGTCAAGTTTCCAGGCGAGTGTCCAGACCTGTTCTTCTACGACCATGCCCTCCAGTGACGCAAGCTAGCATCGTGTAATAGCAATATGCCTGAGCAGCCCGTACAGCAGTTATAACAGCTTGTATACTGTGGTGAATTGCTCTTTGGAATATATATTTTAGCTTTACCTGTTACCTGTTGTTCTATTGCACCTGTAATGTAAACAGTATTCCATAGATCTTTATTTTTTCTATGGATCAGGCATAGATTGCACTAATTTAAGATATACATTACAATAATTTGTAAGAGATCGTGATATTACGAAGAATCGTAATTATGGGATTCACTCAGCTTTCAGGTCTACTTAAGTTATGGCAAATACATTAGGGTTAAAGTGTTTAACTTTCGAAGAAATTTCACAGAAGCAAGGCTTTGAAAAGAAATAAGACCCATGTTTTCGACGTTTGATAGGTTTGTACAGAATATCTTGTTTAAATTTTAAGGTTAATATCTACATGTTAACTGTACTAAAATTTTTTTCATTTCACTAAAAATTGCAGTAATTGTAAAATATCACCCAATATCAGTGTATTTTTTTCTCAAACTGTGTTAGTGTGCTTTAACTTTAGACAGCTTTAGAGTAAAAGGGGTTTACACAATTAATAACTTTAGCTGTAAGCATTAGAATTTTTTTTCATCAGATTGATTTAAACCACAGCGTACACAATTGAGTTGTTACTGCTCATTTCTTAAGTTTGGAAATATAAATCGTAAGTTTAATCAATTAGTCGGTATTATCATGATGCAGTTCGTATTTTACTAGTTAACTGACGTCTTGCTTTAACCTATAAAATATACACAATACGAGACATTTTAAAGAAAATAACTTAATTTACCGTGTTATATTTAATATTTAATTACAAATACTAGAAGAATTTAGTTTACATGTCTAGAAATGGGCATTTCCTCATTATTTTCTGAATGTTTGTGGGGGCCACCATGGCGATCCGGGTTCGTTTCCTGGCGGGGACGGTCACCGGATTTTCGCATGTGGGGAGTCGTGCCGGACGATGCCGTTGTAAGGCGGGTTTTCTTGGGGATCTCACGTTTCCCCCGCCCCTTCATTAGGATGCTGCTCCATACTTACCTCATGTCACCCCTCAGTACCAGAGTTAAAGACCTAGTTGTTAAGCGCTGACCAAAATCTCACTCACTCTACATGTTTGTAAATGTAGCCAACGGTAGAAACTGTACAGCAAATAATAGGCGGTAACCTCGCTACTGTGTACGCTCAATTTCTGCGACTCTACTGCTTACTTCTTATATCTACTTCTTACTGCTTGAGTTTTTAATTGTGTAAACCCCTTAATATGTAACTACAGCTTTGTTCGCGTGGTTGGAACTTTCTGCAAATTGTACACCCAAATGTGTAGTCATTGTAGCAGGATAGTAAGGATTCTTTGTAACGAGTGCAGATGATGTAGAAGTAACCAACAGAACACTCTGGTGGTTAATCGAGATTTATATCCAGTTTCACCTACAAGTCTTAAAATTTGTGTTCTACTTAAGAACAAAGTACACCGTACCTAGCATACTGTACAGTTTCACCATAACTAAATAATGCTGATAATTCTGTAATAACACTTAGGTGTAGGCGGTCGAAATCGGATGCCTAACTAGTGAACGCTTTCTTTACGCTAGGAGTATACAATTTATAAAAAAACGCAACTATAGAATCGCCATTTACCTATAGTAAATTCAGTGTATAAATTTACATGTGCGAGGTGAACAACTTTCCATACACACATTTTTTGAATGCAATTTTTGGTTATTTTTTCATAAATCTAACTCCGTATATTTTTAGCACAATAAAGATTAACTTAACGACATAATATAAATTCACGATACTGGGAAACAAGACGTAGGTATGTATTTTTTTTTAGTCTGGTGTTATTTTCGTTCAGTAATCACATTGGCTGGTCACTATAATACCTCAAAATTTAAACAAAAACTTGCTGTGTGAAACCTAATCGTGCTCGTATTTGTTAGAAACTCATCACTCGGGTGAATGTTGTACGTAATTCTTGAACTAGAGCTGTGCCTAGGCTGAGATCTAGTTCAGATAGTGTTGGTGTAAACCGCTGATAGTACTCTACAAACTCTTAATAGTTATGTTTAATTTGGATGTACGTATGATTTGATCAAAAAAGGCATTTTAAAATAAGCTTAAAAGTACATTTAATATTTACTTTATTATGTGTTTATTTATTTAATGCAATGCACTTGAGCACAGGACTTGTTCATAGGATAGGAATTTGGTGCTTAGCTACCAATATAGCTGACAATGGCATGGCATACAAAAAATATGTAAAACACACTGATAAACAAGATAAAAAAATTAACAAGAACACATTTAGGAAAAAAACGACGTAACCTAGAGAACTCTTTAACAGGTTTTTGACAATCTAAATTCCAAAAATATTTATAAACTTCCAAGTAGTTTTTAAGTTCACACACTACACACTACATATTCTGCTACAGATCGATGGCATATCTAACATCAAATTATTGTATTTTCCTTTGGTCGAATAATGAAATAGCTTAATATAAAAATGCAGCTAAACATTCTGTTGAAATATTTATAGTCATACATACATTACAACTAAAATAAGTACCAGTATTTATAATCCGATATGGATAGTTCAGCAAATTGATTTAAATTCTTATTTTTTGTGGTTACTATTTGTTATTCAACATAAGTTTTTATCGTCAAGATAGCCTATTGCACATTAACGTGTTACATAAAACAATAGATAATAATTTATATAATAGTAAAACGAGAGTTTTGAATTGTTTTTGCTAGCCGATTTACAAACATCTTTGTGTTTTACATGAGAATTATGAATTTTACATATGAAACCACAATTTTATATTGAACCCAACTGATAGTGGCATTTCCAATACAATACTTCTTGTATTGTTTAATATAATTTTCCCTGATTTGTGTCTTTATTTTACCTCTGAATAAAACATTTTTTGTTTCCTTCTCGTTTCTAAATTTAAAGAGCTGTAAGAGTTTAATAATGTCAATTTATAATTCTAAATTAATACTATGGAAATGACTGGATTTAAAGGTTGCAACAGACAACATTTCGTAACGCCACGTCATCCAATAGATAGCAGCTACTGTGCCCCTGTTTTGAATGAAATATTTCAGTTGAGCTGGGTTGACATGGCTGGTCTTGAATGAAAACAAACACACACACACGCACACACACATGTGTTTGTGTTAGTGTGTTTGTTAAATTGGAGACGGAAGTGTTAGTGGCAAAATGTTGTACTATGACATGTTATAACTATGAGGAGATGATTTCATACGCAGACAGCATGGTGTAGAAGACGTGAAGACTGATAGTATTGTCGTTGTGCTGTGTGCTTGGATGCAACTTGTTCTAGGCAGAATGTCTCGGCCAGAAAACCCAGTACGGAATCCCAGCAGCCAGATGCGGATCACTATGAGGCGGTAAGTTACCTACGTTTCGACTGTGCAGTACGTCAATATGGCCAAATAAAAAATCTCTTCTCCGTTCGAACCATCGGGCTGGAAAATTATTTTATATGACATGCCAACAACTTGACGTGAAAACACCATCGTGTTAACTGTTGGACACACAATGTACTCATGAGGTTCTTAGTCGTACAAATACGTTATAAGTCACGAAGGATAAGTTGTTGGTGGTGATTGATTTCTATGTCTTTGGTTAAGCAAAACATTGTTACAATACAAATAAATGTGCCTAGGAGGTGTAGTTGTCAGACCATTCCCCTCCCACCAAGTTGATCAGAGTTATAGCCCTGGCAGAGCTGCTTGATTGTGGATATTCACGTGCGAAAAACGTGGCGGGCGTTGCATTTGGCAGGTGGATTTTCTCGGGTAACTCCCGTTACCGCTTCCCTTGAACTTCGTCGCTGCTCAATTGTTGGGTCTCATTCCACGTCATAATATCACAGAGAACGGCTGCACCTACTAGTTCCCAGGTTGAATGTCTGTCACTCGGGGTGTGATACCCTATCCACGGACAGCTCCTTACTCGATATTTATTAATTAACACTATACAGTAGGCTCTGCTGTATATCAAAAGTAGGCTATAACAATCTCAATACGCATCCTGTTTTCCCAGCAGTAAAATGGCAATTCACATATGGATAACTATCTAAATGGTAGTGCTCACTGTCGAGGAGTAAAAAAAGTTTACCTACCAATTTCTGAGAAATAAAAACTCAACAAACTAAATTAATATGATGGTATACAAATTAAATTTTTATTACCTGTGGCACATTCCGTCCGTCTAAGCCAGCACGTGACGTGAGTACGGAAGCTGTTTAGAAATCTGAGACCTCAGAGTTTTTACGTTCAACCAAAATCATGATTACTAACAATAAACCTGAAATTAACTTCTTTTTATAAACATTTGACGAACTAGTCAGAATGTAACTAACGTAGAATAAGTGATCTACCATCTTGTCAATACATTTCTGAAAAATTTGCAATTTATCGACGTATTTAGGTAGTTGATCTTTCCAATAATAATGTGGATGGTAAGATATTTGGTTCTGCTCTGATTTATGCCTGTCCGGTTGGAAATAACAGCAAGTGCATTTGGGCTTAGGTTACTTGTCCCTGGTGACACGTGGTGAAGCATATAGAAAGCTTGTATTTCCAGATCCAGCGCGCGTGTATTTCAGTAGCACAGAGCCGTTGTGTAAAGTGTAGTTCTTCAGTTACAATATGTTGTTGTCTATGGAAGATTTCGTGTCCTGAGTTTTATTTCACATTTCAAACACTCACTTGTTACGGTGACCATACCTCCTAAAATGTGACCGGACAAGTCACATACATTTTATCAGTAACAGAGAGGGAGATCAGATAGCGATATTATTCTACCTTTATGTATTCCTCGGAAGATGTTTCTGCGACTCATGCTAGCAGTTCAGGAACTACTAGAAGTCGTAGCTATCAACTGTTATCGTATATCTTTCTGTTCTGACTGCATCTCCTATATAAGGCCAAGCTCCCATGTTTACACAATTTTTGAGATAATTTTTAGAGCTTAAACGAGAGCTAACATCGCAAATCTGTTGGGCGGATTTGTTTAAAATATTTTTTAAATATGGTTAATTTTGTTAAGAAAGTAAATTATTCGATTTCGACTAATAAGTCAATTTAAAAAAAAATTCATTAATTTTATAATTTACTAACATCACAGAGTTAACTGTCTTGAAAACATTAACTAAAATTTCAAATACCAAAAACAGCCTACCAGATTTTTAACATCTGCTCTATTTTAGACGCAAGAAATAACTGTCGTGAAAACAGTGTGAATAGAGAAGCGTTGCCTATGATGACGACTTGGTTTGTCGCGTGCATGAAAATGAATTAAATGTGAGCGAATTCCTGTGTGTCGATTTTTACCTTCTGTTATTAGTCATGTTTCAATAGTCTACTAAACTAAAATATAATTACATATTCACAAAAAGAAGCTTGCGAGTCGGTAAGCCTACTACAGTCTCATCGACTCGTTGTGGAAAAAAAAAAGAGGAGATATTCAGATACAGTACTGAAGGTGGATTCACAATGCCTCGAAGAGATCATTACAACAGCTCCGACACAACAGTTCTATAAGCAAGATAGCCACGACGATTCTGGTAGCGTTCACAATGCTCCGACATGCCGATTTGCGCTCGTCGTGGTACGGCCGTCGGCAGATACCAAAAAGTAGAAGCCGCAATATTTTATTGAATGCATTACTTCAATCAGCTGTTTTATGAAAACACGAATAAAATTCTAAAAAAAAAAAAAAAAAAATAATATCGCGAAATAAAATGCAACATAAACGTAATGCATAATGTTCTTCGCTGAAATGAAGGTAATAAAAAAAGGTCAGTTTTCATATATTCGCAAAGACCAAGTTGCTTTGTTTATTAACAAGCAATGAGTATCTGGCGTGAAAATTAACTGAAGTCAAGGTAGTACATTCGGTGAAGCTGATTTGTTTTCGAAATGTTATAGTAAACTAAACATTTTTATACAAGTGAAATTTAGCAAGTATTTTCAGTTGCGAGTAAATTTCGTTTCGTAATGTTGCATTTCCTTTCCCTATGCAAGGCCCAACACAGCGAAAATCAGAAATAGAATCTTCTTTCGTCGGGCTGTCGGGGCAGAATTTTTGTCAAATTGGTGCTTGGTTTTTATTGGTTGTTGCTGCTCAAATTTTGTTGTATCGGGGCTGTTGCGTCGGGCTCGTCGTGGCATTGCGTATCCACCTTCAAATCGGTATAGTGAGAGAAGCAGACGAAACATTTATCAGAAAACGTTCCTAGCAAATGTTTGTATTTATTTTTAGTTTTTTAACATAATATTTTTAAGGATGTTATTAAATGTAACTGGATATATTGATGTTATGCAGAATTATGCAACACAGGATGTCCGTGATGGAAAGGTCAATATTCTGGGAGTTGCTAGCACTAAAATTACTTTCATTTCAGCGATGAGCATTATGCATTATGTTTGTTCGCTACGTCATTTATGATTAGACATACGTGGTAGAACTTCATTCAGAACGTAAGTGTCTAAGTATTATGATGGAAAAAATTATATTTCGACTACTATTGAGCCAGAAACCGAAAAATATGTAGTTGTGTGTCTCACGTCTCCTAGTCATCTCGATCGATTATACTATTCCGGATGTTTCGTTCCATGATTTGGAAATTATGAAATTATACATTTGTAATGCCGGTACTGTAAGTGAATAAGGCCGTTGGAAGAATAGAGATAAAATAACTGTTACATTAGATTATTTTTCTACGTTCTTGTAAGCTTACACAAGAGAAAAAAATGTTCGGAACATCCAACCGAATACATGTTTGCGTATGGTGAAATCGCGCAGCCAGAAAAAAAAACATAATTGGTTTACAGTCTAAAGACATGTGATTGACTGTACCAAAAATTATTTGTTTTCCCCTGTGTAGACATGAAAGTTCATAACAATATCGTCGGCTCTAAAGAGTGAATTTATGTCTGATCGTCCAAAAGCCCTGCACGTTTTTAGGTTACTATCCGAACTTCTAGCGTCACCAATAGGCGTATTTTAGCAGTTGAATAGGTTACCAATTCGTTGCATAAAGTGGTTTGGAACTTGTTGCTACTTTGTTTGCTGTAAAAGCAGTGGTAACAGTTAACCAGAGATTGATATTTTTAGGTACCCTAATCCAAAGGTCAGCAACAAGAAATGGTAACCGGAAATTTGTGTTCATGGTTATTGGTTACGTGTGCATTTCTACGCAAGAAGAAAAACATTTTCATCTTTTGAATTCAAGACTCTAATTAAATACTAAAATTTTTAACGAAGAAGGAACAATCTTTAGAGACGTATAGGTTTACTCTGTTACTTTTAGCGGAGAGGAATGCGCCGCGGCGGCTGCATGGTCAGACCATTCGCCTCCCACCAAGGCTCGATTCCCGGCGGGTTCGTTCTCCGGATTTTCGCGTGTGGGAATCGTGCTGGATGATGCCGCTGGTCGATGGGTTTTCTAAGGGATCTCCTATTTCCCCCACCCTTTTATTTCCGGCGCGGCTCCATACTCACCTCATGCCACCAACCACCAGTGCTGAAGACCTTGATATTGAGCGCTGACCAATCTCTCTCTCTCACTTAGTAGAGAGGAAGGTGAGTGTACATGATGTGTGTGCAGGGCTCAGAGCTGGTTGACAACACAGCAGGAGCCATCCACAGTAATTAGGACAGGGATGATGTGTGCAGGTGTTCCGCCTCGTCTGGACCTTGCTGGTAGCAGTGCTGCTGTCCATCGCTGGACTCCTATCTCTCAAGCTGTACCTGGCCTGGCATAGGTTCACCTTCACAGAGGACATTCCAGCACTATGGTGATTTCTGCATGATAAGTCCAGCAGCGCTACTCAAACGTAGCACTGCCTATACCGTAAAAAAACTATTTGATTAGTAACCATACCTATGTACAATAGTGTTATCAAAGTTGGTGTGGCAAACATTTTCCCACACACCAGTGGAAGCGTAGTTGTATTATTATTATTATTTAGGTAAGTGAACTTTTACGTCTCGTCGACGGAGGAGTCAGTAGAGTCGATGACACGCTGATAAAAAGACAGGAGGGTGGTCGCGGGGGTCAGACCCCTTGCCTCCCACCAAGGCAATCCGAGTTCTATTCCCGGCGGGGTGGGCCCCCGGATTTTCGCATCTGGGAATCATGCCGGACGATATCACTGGTCGGCGGGTTTTCTCGGGGATCTCCTGTTATTTCATTATGTCTTATAGTTTTTGCGAAATGAGTCGTAAACATAAAAATTTGCACTTTACTGTTTTATGCACGCCACTAAAAACCAACTGACATACCAAACCGAAAAAATGCACAGTGTATAACAATGTTGTAGACTGTGATTTGACACATATGAAAACAAAAAATATATAGTTTTGTAATTTAAAAAATTGTTGACATTTTTAAATTTTCATTTTAATATTCAGCATTTTTATTAAACACAAAAATATTTTATTTTTTGATTTATGTACGTAATATCATAGCCTACAACATTGTTGTACATTGTGAATTTTTCCGGTTTGTTATGTCAGTTGGTTTAAGTGGCGTGCATAAAACTGTAAAGTGCAAAATTTGACGTTTACGACTCATTACGCAAAAAAAAAAAAAAAAAAAAAAAGACATACAAAAATTTTCTAAGAAGAAGATTTAATCACAATTTATGTCTTAAATAAGAAAAAATATCTGGTACAAATATAAAAATATAAAAAGATGTTGAAAACTTAGGTGAAACGCGCCCTTAACGATGCATACTCTAAGAGAGGTAGTAAAAAAGAGAAACACAAGAGTAGCTACCAGTCAAAGTACCTGGGCTGATTTAAAGCTTGAAATTTCCAATTCTTCACCTCCGCACTCGCCACTGACGCCAACTATCACTCAAACCTCAAAGCAGCGTCCACTATGTACAAATTGATTTTTGAAAAATTATGACATTTGCCTGTGCACACTACCGGGACACTGCCCACAAAGGAATTTTAAAGCGCTGCAGTGACAACATATGGAGGCTTCCAGGAATAGTGAACAAAAAAAAAACTCAAAATGAGAGATTGTAACAGAACACTCTAGACCTCCACGATCCTAATTGTAAAGAAGTTGCTTCCTGAAAACAAATTAACGTTTAAAATTATAAACCAAAATAACTTTACTACCTACTTTGAGTATGGATAGAAAGAGAAAAACAGAAACAAATTAAACTTCTGAATTTTAGCATCGTACGCACATACATGTAACATAATATTAAAAAGACCAAGAGGTTGACTGAGAAGTTACATGGTAGTTGTATTCTCGTGTAAATCTGGCGGTTTGTTTTACAGGTCATTTTATCAGATTCGAATTCTTCTGTAGTACATAAAAATGTCCATGTCCATATTTCCACAGAATCATACGCCTTTCTCATCTCCACAAAAGTGACGATCGTGATAGTTAAATTTTACACTGTCGCCAGGTTTTATACCTGTCTAGCATATAATAGACATTTTCTACAACCTGCTTGGTACTCGTCAGTTGTGTTGGTCTTCTGCGGTTTCAATAGGTTTAAAAGAACAAAAGATAGAAATTTGTGGGTGGGTGACAGTTAGGATATGCCTCTTTAGCTATCTAGACCTACCATATCACATCCCCACTGAGTCCTATACAGAATGTGCTAGATGCCGCGTCTGAAGTATGGAAATTGGCAGGCGATACAAGCCATACTAACGCGTGCGTAAACAACCGCGTCGCTTTTATGCGCGAGGAGTGAAAACGGCGTACAGTGTTTCGGTCGTTGCTTTTTCCTTTGAGACTCAAGCGGTGACCCTGATTTCTAATTTATGGAAAGTGAAAAGTTAATTCCGGCACATGTTTCGCTTATTTTCCGTTTGGTGTTTTATACATAACTGCAGTCTGAAAAAGAGGTTTTGGCCATTTTGAGGTGCCCGAAACCATGTTTCGAAACATGATATCTAAAAAGCAAAAATAGAGGACCATAGCATAAAATAAGTTTTCTTTTCGTTTAGAAATATTTGTAAAAAAAAAAAACTTTTCCTAACACGCTGCAACAATGCTCGTGCGGCAATCGTAAAGGATCTTAAGTCAGAGGTGGTATAGTCTTACTGGATTGGTCCAGATTCTTTTCCTTAAATGCAAACCAAAATCAATATTTTTGTTATTCGCAATTTGCGAACACTATTCTTTGGAACAATTACAATCAAATGGTTACAATATCATTTCAAACACCATCTACAATTTTGAACAATTACTACGCGATTATTGTATTTTCTAAGAGTTCTGAAAATGTTTCTTCTACAAGTATGCACTGAAACTATCATACGTTTTGTTTGGGGATTTTGCCGTCTTTGGGATTAAAAGATTACCCTGGAGGAAATAAAAATTTATTAATTAGAGCCGTTAATTCCCAAACATGTGATGTTAACTGTTGTTAAGAGCATAGAAACTGTTTCTGGCAAGGTCATGCCTTACTCTAAGAAATCTTCCGACCTGGTCACATTATGTTTAGCCGAAGTCGTGGGATAGATTTGTATACCCGAGGTTATCAAATCATGGATAATTGCTCTTGGTTTTCAGGATTTTTGTATTACAATTACGAGTTTCTTCATCCGGTGATGTGATGCAGAATCAGATGTCAAAAATTTTATTACTAACACAATTTTACTAACACACTACTCTTTCAGCTGAAGCCTGATAAAATAACCATACATGTTTCAGAATGTAAACCTCTAGGTATACAGATTATAACTGAAGGAATACCATACCATAAGTAGACCTGTGCATGTAGACAAACTTCAGTGAAATGAGTGTGTCAAATTTGTTTATTGTATCCCTCCCATAGCTTTAATATAACCGCATGAATTTGTTTAAAAACATCTACACGATTTCGTTGTCAAAAATAATGATGTAATAATAAATCATATTAAGAGATTATCAGTGCGTTATATATCTTCGGCATTTATAACAAAGACATTGTCGACTGTAGTCTGCAATACTTAGTTTAACAGTACGATGTGGAGATGAGCTGAGACGACCTATCAGAAGTATAACAGTGTTAGATAATAGAGACTAGAGGGCAAGAGCAAGGAGGCTGTGTTGTGCTCCAGGCAGCAAGAGGAGGAAGAGGATGATGACGAGCCCATGGACCAGGCAGGAGTGGAACAGGATGACGAGCCCATGGACCAGGCAGATGTAGAACAGGATGACGAGCCTATAGACCAGACAGGAGTGGAGCAAGATGACGAGATCACGTACAAGACCGGGGTGCAGGATGACGTGCCTATATACCAGGCAGGAGGGCAGTACGACGAGGATACAGTGCTGACAGACAGACAGTTGGTGCTGGCGCAACGTCTGCCACGTGATGGAGACTCGCTGTTCTCGGCGCTAGCCCTGCATGCATTCTCCTACCCTCTCGGTTCTCCTGAGCAGCGCGAGCAGACGGACAAGCTACGCCAAGACGTCGTCCGTTATCTTCGCTGGCACCCGCAGAACTTCCTTGAGCAGCTTCAGACGGCCGTGCACCGGCACGCAGACAGGTATGTCAGTCAAGGCCTCAGCTGTGGTTGGCTGGGGAAACTGCCTACTATGTGAAGCTTCGTAACTGTCATATCCTGTACACAGACTGCCACTACAGAGTAGTGTTCATAAAAGTTACACGTAACGGATGACATCTACAACATATACAAAGGCAGTGTGTGCAGTTATAAATAATGTGTAAATTCTAAAGTATACACAACCGAAGAAGACTGTTTGGAAGGTTCACTATGTAATATTCTCATTCGTACACAAAAGCAATTAATATCTTTTGAAAGATTCTTTGCCGAATAATATGCGCAGTCTGCAATAATATGAATGTGCTTTTCAGTACATAGCCACACGTTTTAAAATAGGGAAACTGGAAAATTGGCCAGCCACAAACTGTCCTATTTGGGCTGTCATTTGGAATCAGAAGTGTGAGTGTGATACAACTGATAATAGTCTGAATAATAATTTTCGGTAAAGTTTCGATTCCCATCATTCAGTAGATACACCCCTTCTAGTGGTTTACACGAGTCCACAACCCCATACAAAGTTGTTACTATCTCCATAATGGTCCTCTTCAATGATGGCATTGTGATTACCTGGACTAGTGATATCTAGAAAGAAGGTTGACTTGCGAAGATAAATTTGTCGGTTGAGAACCCTTAGTTATAAAGAAAATATTTCGCTAGTTTCTATTTAATGATCGACGTTCTGTGAAACATAGTAGGGCAGTTTTGGTAGCAGCTTCGAATGGGATGTTTTTCGTTTACATAAAATCCACTTCATGATAATTTCGGTATACCTGGGTATGGTAGTCCCAGTGGCTGTTCTTACTCTTAAGCATTCAATTTGTATTATTTATTACTGACGAATGAATAACGATTTATAGTTGGTATTGTGTTCTGGGAATAAATAAGCGAAATACGGAAAATATTTCGACCCTATGACTTAAGCAAAACAAAAGACATGACAATGGGCCTTCCGTGGAGGTCTTAAGACTGCATTAATTTAAGACACCTTATAGTTCCTAGCTTAATATTTTCGAGATGGTAAATTTAATCCTTTTCAGATCAAACATTCAAAAACAAATCGAAAAAAAAAAACTTATGTCTTTGTATTCAGGAATTTGCATTTTATACACAATCAATAGACATGTTTAAGCACCTTGTAGAGGTTTACAGAGGCGACACCTATGCAAACAACTATGAACGTATCACAGTTCTGTTTAAATGATCAAATGAAGTCCCCATTAATTTTTAATTGCATTGCCATTATTTGTCAACATTATGAAGCGAACATAGAAAAATAATTACGTTTGAAAAATTTTGGTTGACGCACGGAAACTCTTCACTAGTTACGTTGAAGTGCTATATTCCATACGATATGCAAGTATTTTACTCACGGATGAGTCGTATAAACTCACTCTGGGAGTTCAAAAGGCAGATATTATTTTGATTGTTTTAAGAGTGTTTTCCCACAGTAAGAAGTATATAGGTCTATACAGGGAAGAATGTCTCCTTCTATTATCAGATTTTGGATGAAATATCTGGTCTCTTGCCTATTTTACCTTTCGGTCACTCTGGATCTCAGCACACGTATTACGTTATCAAAGCTGTTACATAGTCATTGTCCACATTCTTTAAGCGAATAAGTAATAA
Source organism: Medauroidea extradentata (assembly GCA_003012365.1). Classification (NCBI taxonomy): domain Eukaryota; kingdom Metazoa; phylum Arthropoda; class Insecta; order Phasmatodea; family Phasmatidae; genus Medauroidea; species Medauroidea extradentata. Next base: position 30,189 of record PNEQ01100973.1, on the reverse strand, counting down.
CTGCACATCTAACGGTAATATGACCAGGTTCCCCAGAAACATCTGTTTAAAATCACGAAAACTGGTGGCGTAATAATGAGTTACTAACTGTCATACTAATATTTCATACCCGTCAATATTACTTTAAGCCAGAACATCGAAACAAGATACCACTCTTAACAACCTCATTGGCAAATAAAAAAGTCTTATAATACAATAGTGCTTGTAACTGAACACCAACCATATACGTTTGGGATTGCCTTTTTATGAAGGTCATGATGAATGAGGATTTTTAGTGAATCATAAGTGTGTTTAATGTTGGTGTCTTAATGCTGAGTCATTTTTTATTTGATTGTGCTAAACTGAATAATGATACTGGAACACCACACGTTTGTGATTTGCGGGCATAACATGAAGATGCTGAGATTTAAATCACTAAACTACTGACAATGTAGCAGTGCCGTTGATGTGTAGGAAAGGCATTGAATCACGATGTTTGAAAATATCTTGATTCAAAAAGGTATAGGTATATTACCTCTGTACAACTAGACTATGTATGTGAATGTCAAATAACCACTAAGGTGATAATATTTTCAATAGTAAACTAATTTCGTGTATTTCAATAAAATAAATAGCATACGGGAAGGGTACCCGAGGTCAGGGTATCGGACTCCGAGTGCAGATTTTTGACTGGACGCCCGTAGGCATCTGAATATGATGACATGAAATGAAGCCCTACAATGAAGTGACGGAATGAGAAAAACGGGGGAAACGGGAGATCCCAGAGAAAACCCGCCGGCCAACGGCAATGTAGTTCAATAAGGACATGTATACACATCCTATCATATACGAAATCCAGCAAGAGGTAGGACTGGCTGTGCAGGTATGCTGACCAAGAGTCAACAGAAGCGAAGGTGGCTCGCTATCTGGACGATCTCTCACATAGTGGCTTCCCTGCTGGCCCGGAGTTGCTGGGTGCTGTGGCCGACGTATGCGAGGTGGACATGCATGTGTACCCTGAGGGCGGTGCAGCCTATTATGTGGCCACCTCCAGCGGTAACGTCCTGGATGAAGTCTATCTCACACATCGGCGGGTCAAGGACGCCAAGGGTCAGGAGTTCGACCACTTTGACATCGTCACCAGCGTACGGTCCCTGTAGAGCCTCCACTGTCTTCAGCAACTCTCCAGAGTTATTGCTTAGGTGCCAAAATGTCCAAGATTCTTACAAACAGCGTCTACTGAATTTTGACGTTATTTTAAAATAGTACAAAATTGCAACAGCTTTCTGGAATATGTTGAGTGTGTTGAAAGTATCTAATGTCATCTGATGGCAAGCAATAATTCTGACTTAATTTTCATTTAGCATACGTTTATTTCTGTCTTTTACAATTTATTACAGTGTTTTTCTTATCGTGGTACGTGTTGTTGATATGTAACTCCTAGTATACGACTGCATCTTGTACACCACATTTGGGGATGAAGTAAATAAATTGTTCGTTTCTGTAGTGGGAACACACAATAACGTTGGGAAATTAAAATATTATTCACACCAAGGGATTTAATAACACTCATAGGTTCCAGAAAGCACATCACTAAAGAAATAACGATTTTGGAGAAAACAATAAATAGTAATATTAACGTTTCCCAGGGAACTAAACATATTTGTAGCTTGTTGCCAGCAATTTTCTATGAAACACAGAATTATATAAATAAAAAGAGGCGTAGAAACTTAGTAAGTAAGTATGTAACATTTGGCTAAGTTTTCCAAAGTGACGCGATAAAAATAACAGAAAGAAGGAGCACCTAACGGTCTTATGTTCTGCTAACACTTCGTGCAGGGAAGAGAGCTCGATAGACGCAGGTTTTGTACGCAAACTTGGAAAAATGAGGCTGAGTGAAAATGTACTCTACCTTTTCTGAAGTATGTCAAGGATGAAGCGTTGGCTTCACTTAGGGACGTAGCTAAGATTTGTGCTTGGGAGGGGTTCTGAATATGGGAATGTTATACAGTACAATTGCTCACCCTCCCCAATGAGGCAGCGGGTCCGTAGGTCCCCTCTCGGGAGACTAGCAAGCATTTTAATTTTTATGTTAAACACTAAATTTAATATTACTTAAGGTGTTTTACCTGTGAGCGAAACATAATTTTCCAAGAATGCAAAAATTTCGCGCCAAACAATAAATGGAAAACTAAACAATGATAGTTTTACTTTCTTCAGCTACCAGAACATTAACTTTTGGTATGCTGGGATACAGAGCAGCATGCTGGAGTGAAAAAATTATTACGTTTGTGTTATGGAAATGTATTGCGTTTTTTATTTATTGTCTTACCTGGATCCTCAAACTTCTTGTCAGACTTCTGATCATTGTGTGACTGGCTAGAAAACACGAGAAGAAAGAACTGTCGGTAGTGGCTTCGCGTAGAATAGACAAGAGATACTCGACGTCTGACAGGTGTTACGGAGTATAACGTAGCTTGTTATTAGTACTGTATAGCGTACTCTGGCACCTTAAAACAGTATGTGAGCGCTAACAGTCATTATACTATATGGTTGGGCGTGGCAGTACTTCAGCTAATATGTCAGCTGTCCAGACAATTGTATCAGGATTTATGATGTAATGTGCGTGACACTGACGCCCATTACAACACTGGTGTAGTTAATGTGTTAACCATAGCAATTCTGCCTGTGTCGACTGTTCGGCATGATTCGCCATTGGTCACTCACGGCGGTAAGGAGGTGCGTCCCACTGGTTGATGGCCAAGGAGACCGGTCTGTCATGGGTGTAAGGTATGGGAGTGGAGGGTAGGCGCCGTGAACAATGAGCATACTCCCTGTCAATTGGATGGTCTGTAGTACAGACGTAAATCAGATACGGTTTGCGTAGTTACTGACCGTAGTTCTAGGGTTTAAAAGTTTTTTTCCCGTCGAAATTTAGACATATTAAGAACATTGTGAGATATGTTAGAGCTCATGCATTTTTGTTCTTTAGGCACACGTATGACAACGTTTATGAAATATTTCTGGTACCTTCACCTTTAAGAAAGATATTAAACACAGAAATTCTTTCATTTAATTTTGGTCATGAATACTCGTGTATATGTTCAGTAAAGGCTTCAACAATGTGTTTTCAAAGTATGGGTTAAAATGGAATGGTACAAGGGAACTCTAGTCATCTTCTCTTAACAGATTTATAATAAGGACAAGTGTCGGTTGAAATATATAATTAACTGGATACAGACTACGACAGATTTGGTCTTCGTGTTGGTTGAGAGATCGTAAAAAATTTCCGTCTGACAAACGAAAATCGGTGGAAGATCGTTTTTCATAAACAGGAGTTTTGAAAGCAGCAAAACGTGCATTAGTTCATACTGACACCGTGAAAATTGTTGCACTTTGCAAGGGATAACTCAAATATCAACTAGCATGCGTAGAGTTAAAAATAGTCTGTCAAGGCTTTACATTGCAATAATTATTTTCCGCCATACTTTCCTTTCAGTTTGTAGGTCCTAAAACTGAAATAAAGTAAGGAATGTGTGAATAATAGCTGAAAAATGTCTTTATAAATCATGTGTAAGGAAACTGTAATGAATTATTTAAATGATTCAAGCACAATATTTCATGGTTAAATATCATTTTATAAAAGTTTAATCACAGAAAGTTTATGCGGTACTACTAGCAATTTCAACGACACCGTAAATTGTGGCAACTTTGGCCTAGGGGGGTGGGTAACTTTGACCCTCCAGTTAAAATTTAGTACTTGTGTCGTTTAGTAAATAATATTTCCAATTTTATCTGAATGTGTAACGTGTATTTTTGGCACTGGGTTTCCGTTCATTATATATACACCAAATTGCATCTAAAACTAATATATTTAGGTCAGTATTCCTAAACGTTTTAACAAGGCTTAAGCTACAATTAATTTCTTATGTGTGTGTTTAATCTATGGCTTTTCCTTGGTTTAAACTAACTACGCATGCGCACTACGCTTAGCCCTACAGGCGGCTACAATCATTGCAAAGTATTTTACGGCTTGCTGGCCCAATATATATTTTAAATAAAAATGAGAAAACAAAAACAGTCGAACTATACAGAAAATAAAACTTTGTGGCAGCAAGAATACTTAGTAATAACCCACTAGCATTTAAAAAACCCAAATAATCCAAAATAAACAAATTTGTGATTTTTAAAGCTTTTCAGTACGAATACAGTCTTTTCAGACAAATTTAAGCAACTCTCTCTGTAGCTGAGACGCTAAGGAGACGAAATTCTGATCATTTTCTTCGGGTTTGAACCCAGGTCACTCCGTTTTTTTTGTTTACTTTTTATATTATGTAGCACAAGGTAAAACTGACATTAATGTTTATTTCCATAAATATAATTTCTAAGCATTTAAACAACTCAATTATAAGAAAATATGTTGACATGAGTAACGAAACATTGTTGAATACAATCAAAAAATTCATAATATTGCATTTGCACGACATAGTGTTCGTTCTATAGACGTTACTTTTGACTACATTTTCCACTTGTAAAAATTGTTTAGCTCTCATAGTTTTCCCGTAGTGGCATGCCATAATGAGAAATTGCAAGTTACACGAACATACGATTAACAAAAACGAAGTGACATACTCGAATTAAATAATTTACACTGAAATGAGATATTATGAGCAATATGCAAACATATTTAAATACAAACAGCAGAATCCTTTTGTCTTTGATAAAAAAAGTCCATAAATGAAATTAATTGACATTATTTTCAGATTTTTTTGAAAAGGATGAAATAAATTCATTCTGTGTTTTTAAATCTTTTGGCATGTAGTGCATAACATTTTTTTTTTTTTCAGTGTAAATTATTTCATTCTAGAAGTCACTTGCTTTTCGTTGTTCTTATGTTACTGCAACTTGCAAATTCTGACTTTGTCGTATCACTATGGGAATACTATGAGAGCTAAAGAATTTTTGCAAGTGGAAAACGTAGTCCCGAGTAACGTCTATAAAACGAACACTATGACGGAGAATATATAAAATTATGCGTTTTATTCCACGTGAATGACCTTAAGGGCGCCGCCTGCCCACGCGTGAGAGGCACGAAAGCGACGGAGCTGTAAGGTCGACTTTGAAACGCGCATCAAATGCCACATCGCCTCAACGAGCCAAGCGTTGAACTAGCGTGCAAGCTTCTCGCCGATTTTTACTATGGGACACTAAGCGGTGACCATATCACTTTATTGGTGGAAAGTCTGCAACTAAGTTCAGTGCAGGTCGCAATCGGAGTGTCACAAACATCTGGTTAGTACATTTTGAAGTACGGAAGTCTGAAAAGCCGTTTTTAGCCATGTTGGAGGGCTTAGCAACGGTGTTTTCAATTAGCGTGGCGTCTTAACAATAAGGTTCCGACCTTGTCTGAAGTTTGTTTACTTTCGTGCGTTGACACAATGGGCACGCGTGGAATATTTTCGTAGAGAAAATCTATTTACGAACACACTGTCACGCATTTGAAGCGTGAGGTAGGCGGCCGCCTTAAGAAAAGCACTTCTGCTGTGCGAAAAAAAAAAAAAAAAGAGACTACATAATTTATTTTTAGTGCTCAAAAATCGAAAGTATATTGGGCGTACGATCAATAAGCACCTTCTGTAAACAGGCCTACTTAGAAAATATGGAAATGCAGTTGTGTTGATTTAAACACATATTTATATTCAGAAGTTTTGACTATGTAGTCATTTCCAAATCCGCTATTTTTAAAACCAATTTCCGAAATAATATTTTTACTAGTAAAATAAAACGAATTTGGCATACAATTTTTACGTGTAGTTAACCTACGTTACGTAATGGTTAAAAAAAGACTTTCAGACATAATTAAACGCTTTCACTATATATTCGCCTACAAAAATATAATAAAACTGTGGCCTATTATTTAAAAAAAAGCTAGCGTGCTATAAATTCAGTATTTAAGCTTTCACAATTGAATAGTGTTATGCAGCAGGGATCCAAGCCCCAAATATAACGAACTGACAAATAACAAGCTCCTGAATTATTATACATTAAAACTTCAGTAGTTAAGCAACCAAAGTCAAGAAGAAGTAGGGTATTTGAAGATGAGAATATACCAAATCAATTAACAAAACAGTGATATTATTTTAGTAACAACTTTTTATGTTGTTCTTTATCAAATGTGGGGTGGTCTCTTTCTGCATAACATCATTCAATTGTAAAAATATCCCCATTATCATACCGTTGTAATTAAAAAATTTGCTAAATAAATTAAAACAAATTACTGATTCGCAAAAGTCTAATTCGAAAATATGTTTGTGGGAGAGAAAATCTGTTCGCTGGTTCAGTGCTTTATGCATAAAGACGATAGGACACTTAATAGGCGCACCAGTGCCGTTCTTAACGTAATATTAGTTTTGGTCTTTCGTCAAGAGGAAAATCTCTAGGTAGGTGACCACATTTACAAAATTACAACATATTTTTAGCAGCATGGGTAGTTTAATTTTTTAAGTAATCACACATTTACACTAATATGCGAATGATACGTTCATATATCGAGAAGGTACGAGCTAATCTAATAAGAATACTTTCCTTATTGTGGGTACAAGGAAACAAAAAAAATCACTTTATCATACAGATTTAAACACACGAAACTATACATTTTTTTGTTCATTTTATGCTATCTTCTAACATAGTGAACATGCAACAATTGAAATAAAATAAATCAAAGTTTGGACAGTAAAGTTTCTAAACTTAAATTTTCTTAGAAAAATTAATGTATTTATTACACGAAAACATGAAAATAGAGGACGTGCATTATTATAAACTCTTAAACATCAAACAACACTCCAATTCCCATCTTAGTTGTGCGGGACAGAGTGTGTTAATTTAACGTGGCGATAGCTTTTCAAAATTACGTCGAAAATATGATTTCAAATTTTTATGTTAAGTGAATTATAGTAGTAGTAATATTAACCTAAAAATAACCACAAAAGTAATTTCTTAAATTCTAAAGCAAAATAACAGCCTAAATAGTGTCATAACAATTATGAATCAAGTAGTTAATTTTACTAAAATAAGAAAAATTTTAATCAATTTAAAACTATAATTAATTTCTCGGAAACACTGAAATTACATTTTCGATTTATTTTTTCGTAAACTTCTCCATGCGATGCTAATACAATCTATCCTGAAACATCCTGTGTTTAAAACTGAATGTGACATACACAAAATACGTTAATATCAATTCGCTGTACGAAGTACTACACCTGTATCGAGTTTCGTGGATTTCAGATGCGTTGTAAATGTAGATATCTCACGTAATCTTGAAAACATATTCAAATAGCCACTGTTACAGTAATATATGCAGTAGATTAATAAAGTACAAAAAGTTACATAACTTTACTACCGTAAGCAGGAGTGACTTTGGGACGTTACACAAAATTTTTTTCCCACTTTTGGTAGCTGTAAATAAAGAAATTTCTTGCGATAAGTTCCAAATAAATATCTACATAGCATTTAACTAATATTTGCTTAGAGTTGACAATTATGGAAAATATAAATGGTGAAAATGTGTCACAAATTCATCTTACGTTGCCACCCCTCTTACGGTATGAATACTGACGAAGTTCTGACAAAATTATCTTCGATATCTCGTGTGATAAATCACAATCTCACAATTGTATGAATGTGAACATGGCATGAATAAAATATATAAAAGTCGTCCCCTTACTGATTACTGTGTACAGAGTTTAATAAAATTGAAAAAAAAAAAAAAAAAAAATGTATGCAACTTACGTGTTGAAAAAATTGCTTTTAGATATCTCATGTAATAAAACATTTTAAATGACCGTAATTACGAAAATATGAACAGAGTACATAAAAGTCAAACCAAATTAGTCTACTAGGTATTGTATTTGTACCAAGTTTGATTACATTCGCTCTGTATGTTCGAAAAATTTTATAAATTTGGGAAGAAACTGAGAAACACACCATCGGACAAGGGCAAGTAGACTTAAAGAAAAGGAAAAGAAAAAATAAGACTTCCCCAGCAAACACAAAGAGTACAAACCGGAATCAGGCCGACTCCGGCTAGTCGGAAAATAGACAGCGCCGATGTCTTTTACCAGAGTCCAGCCGATGTCTTTTTGGATCAGCGGCAAACAGTTTGCCGTCAAGTCAGAAAGACACCGTACCGATTCCGGCAAGACGTCAAAACGACATCAGGCCAACTGCGGTCTTTCGGAACATCAGCACCGGCGCAACCGGCGTCTGCTGGATGTCTTTCAGGAAACTGGACAGTCAACGGCCAGATGTCTTTTGGGACACCAGAAAAGTACCAGCTGAATATAATTCAGGACGCCAGACTGGTAGCGATTAGATGTCTTTCAGGACACAGTACCAGCAACAGCTGGATGACTTACACAACACCAGTACTAATGGCCTGGACAGCTACCGATATGATATCAAATAGAGGTCTTGCCATTAGCAAAGTTGATGGAGGGCCAATGTCTTGAAAAATGCATAATGCCGGTAATGGACCAGTAACATTTTGGCGATAGTTTTTCGAGTGTCATAAAAAGTACATCCACTGGTTGTCTTTTTAATGACAGCTTACCTATGTCTGGAGAAAGACTTCTTGTTTGTATCGGGCTGGTACTTTTTTTGCGATAGTGGTTTAAGTGTCGTACAAAAGACGGCGGGCCACTGCCTATTTAACGGCAGCTAATATGTGTCTGAAAAATATATGTATATATTGCCGGTAATGGGCCGATATCTTTTTGTTACTGTTGTTTGAGTGTCGTAAAAAGACATCTGACCGCTGTGTCTTTTTCATGACAGTTTGCCAGTATCTGGAAAAAGACATTATGCTGGTAATGGGCGGATATCGTTTGGCGATTGTCGGTTCAGTGTCGGAAAAAGACATCGGGCCGCTGTCTGTTAAACTTCAGCTAACCGGTGTCTGAAAAAAGAAAACCTGCTGATAACATAGCCGATGTCTTTTGAATTAATATTGGTTGAGTGTCGGAAGAAGGACATCCGGCGGGTGTCTTTTTAGTGACTGCTGACTGGTGTCTGGAAAGAGACAGGAAGCCGGTGTTGGCCCGCTGTCTTTTTGTGTTCTGCAGACACTGGAGGACAGTTCAGACAGCGGGCAGACGTCTTGCCGACGGTTTGTGTTTGCTGGGTCATGACTCTGCATACGTGTACACGTCATCACGGCGGTTGTCTGCTCAGGGTGCCGAGTGGTATGTAGAGCTTCGGCCGTTACAGATTATTCTAAAACTGCCTAGGAATAGCTTTCAAAGAATGTCACACGTGTGTATGCTAATTTCAGGTTCACCAGTAATCATTAAAGCATATTGTCAAGCGGTCAAAATTGCAAAAATTGTAATTTTTGCGGTTCTTTTATGCGTTAAAATCTTGGTGCAGAATCTTTTATAGGGTACGAATGTGTACAATTGACCTTTATCGTCAGTATTACATGTATGTCTTGTAGAGGTGAGCTGTCGGCGAGAAGACTGCATGGCGCCTATATAGAGGCTAGGATAATGCGTGATGCGAGTGCTGTCTCGTCCTTACAGGTTCCGCATTTCAAGGTCTCGAACGCGCGTATTCATCCACCCTGACAGCTACTTAAACAAGTGAACTTAATTTTATTTTCTTTGAACAAGATACGTTTTTTATTAATACTTAAATTCCGAATATTATACTGCGTAATTTTTTATTTATATTACTATATTTATGACTTATTCAAGTATAAAACAAATGAAAATGTAAATGTAAAAAAAAAACAAAAAAACAAACAGGTTTTTGTTAAATGCTGTAGAAAATCATTGCTACTTATTCTATAAAATACCACTGCACAGGGTCGCCTTCATTTGTTTACAGCTGCACATGGGACGGCAAATAATAAGCCGTTTCTTATCAGACACTAATTCTCAGGATGTTTAGGAATACCGGCGCGCGATAGGTCTCGGCCGCTCCTTTTCTAGCGCCTGAGATGGTAGTACTTATGTACAACCTCATTTTTAGGAATACCGGCCTTAAGAGTGCGACAAAGTTTTCCTGAAATGAGCCGAATTTGCTCCAGTTTCGGCATACGGTACTGCTTGCAGTTAGTACACATTGTATCAATTATTGGTATATTTCTCGCAGAATAATTAGTTCATTTTAAACTGAATGAATGGGTACAATTTATTTTCATTTGCACTATTTGGTAAGAACTCAGTTACGAATTCGGTTAAAAAAAATTCTTAACTCATAAAATATTTTACACCGTGATGTAGGCCTACGTTAAACCCTCATAGATTCTCGCTGTCTCGCTGATCAACAGGCCTGTGGCAAAACAATGGGATCTAACTCGGGTGTAACAGTGCGAACGTCCTTAGTTCTATTTTCTATTATTTTTCGAAATATCTCCAGAATAATTCGGAAATGGTTCCTCACTGAAGTCGATTGAACATTCATTTTCAGTTTTTCCTGTTTGTTCAAGCTTAAAGTTACGACTCTAATTACCTAGCTGTCGATGATACGTTAAGTATCTTCAAGTGTGGAGAATTCATAATGTTAGGTTTGTATGAAATAATGTTAGTGTTGTAAACGTTACTAGTCTCATAGGAAAATATTTATCTTTAAAGTACTTTTGTAACGCCATGTCGCATAGTCCAAATATGCACGTTACGGTAGTAGAAATCTAACAAAAACCAATAGACTCACTGTAGTAAAATAATTTATGTCAAAATTAGAGATCACAAACTATTTGAAAACATTTTAAAATTTAAAAACAACCCTGTTTCGTAGTACAAAAAATTATTGATGAAAATTATGGAATTTAAACTTGACATGAAGCAATCTTAAAAAATAAAAAAAAGACACTAATTAGTGGTTTATTGGTTTATGTCTTTGCAGCTGTAAGCATGTTGCCCGAACCATATAATTCAATTTCAATTAGTTTGCTGGTTCTCGTCGTACGTATCAAACTGAAACTGCAAATTTTGACATCGACATGCCATTATGGGAATATTTTGTTGGCATGAGCTAAACACCTTCGACGAGGGAATGCTGCATTAAGGGCACTCAACTACGATTTTCATAGTTACAAATTTATTTCTACATTTTTACCAGATATTTTTTATAGTGTAAATTATGATTAAATTTTGCTCTTATGAAATTTTCTATCCCTCATTGCTTTTGCAAAATGACTATTAAATTTAAAAATTTGTGTGTTAAGATTTTATGTTCGTCACTAAAATCAACTGACGTATGAAACAAAAAAAAATATTTTTTTTTTTAAAAAAACAAATATGCTGAATTTTAAAACGAAAATTAAAAAATTCAACAATTTTATAAAAATACAAAATAATTTAGTGTTTGATTTTTATGTGTCAATTTGTAGCGTGCAACATTGTTATTCACAGTCCATTTCATTCAGTTTGGTATTTCAGTTTTTTTTGTGTCGTATGTATAACCGTAACATGCAAAATTTCACATTTACGAGTTATTTCGCAAAAACTATGTGAGATAAAGAATGTTATAAGAAAAGAAGTTAACCACAAATTAATTCGAAAATTAATATATATATATATATATATGTGTGTGTGTGTGTGTGTGTGTGTGTGTGTGGCACAAGTATAAATATACGACGCTGAAAACTACTGCAGCCCGTGCTCTTAACTAGTAACATGCATTTGGTAACAATAAATAATAATGACATTTTTACACTTGTACAACCTAAAATCTGTTTCTCCCTAAAACACTCCTTAACGTCTGGGCTTTCGTAGCGTGTAAGTCGATCCCTGTGGCTCACTGAGTCATTCCCGAAGCCCTAATAAACAAATCTGAAAGGCTAAATGGCTTATACTTTACAGAACTTGATTACTTCACTTCCCCAGCTATACCGCCCTGTATAACGCTCTCTTAGCTGCCTGGCTGCCTCACCGGTGTAAACACCACGGCAGGAATAAACAGGTATTTATTCTGTGACTACGGTCTGTTCTTCTTTCGTATTCTCTATGATATCTTCGTATCTCTTCGCACGGCTTTATTCAAATTCACGGTCGTAGAAGAACAGGTCTGGACCATGGAGGTATTAGACTAATACCTCCATGGTCTGGACACTCACCTGGAAACTTGAGCCCCTTGTTGTTTGGCTGCAGTTCACCAAGTTACCGATAATGCTATACATTTTTGGCGCTGTAATCCGGGCGGTGTAGCTCAGACTCCGCCCACTTCCCTCCCACTAAGATAAACAATTTATCAAAACGTATTTATTTTTATCAATTATTGAAATATTTCCTTCCCTCACAATTTTAAATCATGGCTCCAAAAATGTTTGTTTTCTTTATAATGTTAACAATGGAAAAAAGTGGGCGGAGTTGGAGTCGGACCGTCCTGATTACAGCTCCAAAAAGTACAGCATTCTCGGTAACTTGACGAACTACAGCCAAACAACAACGGGGTCAAGCAAAATACATTTGTAGATAGGCTGGGAGGGAAGTGGGCTGAGTTTGAACTCGACCACCCGGATGACAGCGCCAAAAATGTATGGCATTATCGGTAACTTGGTGAACTGCAGTCAAACAACAAATGGGTCAAGTTTCCAGGCGAGTGTCCAGACCTGTTCTTCTACGACCGTGTTCAATGTCATTCCAACACGAATGAAGACTAGTGTACGAGTAAATCATGTATTCGTCTAAGTTTACCGGTATGAGTTAGCTTGATAATAGAGTTTAATACTTAAAACATTATATTAGAAATCTTTGATACTATTTTTCTTATTGACGGGTTAAAACTTATTTTCTATGATCAATACCGCACTAAGAGTCAAGGTACTCAAAAATATGTAGGAACTATAAGTACCTGTTATCTTAATATTCGTACATAAGAATGAAACTTATGCGCTTCATTGGTCTGAAGAATCGTATATTAAATACTGGTATACAGTAATCTTCACTAAAGAATAAACGTTAGTTTGGCTGTTCGAAGAATAGGTGCGGGCCGATATTAAACCCCATGAGTGTTGTTTATTTATCTATGATCAAAACTAAAATATTATTGTTTGTTATTTGTGTAAACATTAGTCTACTTTGTGGTTAATAATGTAAATTCTCAGTGGTATGGGGCTTCTGGCGAAAACATGGGCATAATTGAGTAAGTATTTTTCATATTTAAGAAGAAAGATCCGTATTAGTTTAAAATTATTTGTTAAGATAATGAAGACATCATTACTTACTTGATAAAATGTTCTGTCGCGATGAAAATATTACGGAATTTGAGTGAATGTCTACACATTCAATTTATAAAGTCATTTCATACAATGCACAATCAGTTTTAAAAATTCAAATTATTTTCGTGACTGAAGCATTTACCTTCATTTTACATGGCGCGTGTTTACGCAGTCATTTAACATACAGTTGTTTGTATATTTTTGGCGCTATTTAAAATATTTTTACATGCTGGGAACCGTAAGAAAGGTACAAAATAAATTCAATATTGAAAATGAGTTCTTTAATTTGCAACTCTTCAAAATGTTACTTAAAAACAATTTTCATCATTAAAAATATGTTTTTTTTTCTTGGAAAATTAAGAGGCGTTTTTTTCCATTACGGGTACTACAGGATCAACATATTGCGATAAAATCTCATTATATCTTGCTGTCACAAAAATTCGTATGCTTGTACGTAAATAAATATTCGTAAGCTTTTATGGAAATTTTAATTTAGATCATGTTCCGTAAACAACAATTTATGGTGGAATCATATGAACACGAACTAAACTTTAAAATTATTGCTAAGAAGCTTACGCATTGATATTTACTTACAAGAAAGCATAGACATTTTACAGTCTATACTGTATCAGAATTCAATTATTTGACAAATCATAAAAAGTAGAGCATTGCAAACAAAAACATTGTGTGTCCTTCCACCACCACGTGCTTTCCAGCTGACAACCAAAACATGTAAACAGTTAAGGTATATTACGATTTCAGTAAATCCAAAGTGTGTTGTGATTTTCTTCAGATAATTTTTTTTAGATCTCAGGCAATTAATTTATTTTCAATAGGCCTACAAGCTGCACATTAATCTTACTAGCGTTAAGAGGGCAATGTTAATGGAATTATTTAATATTACAGTAATGGATAGCTTACTCTACACATGTTAAGTTGATATAATCATTTAAAAATTAGTAATATTATATTTTGTATAATTTCCTAGGCATGATCAAAATTGTAACATATAATGGCCTTACCAAAATAAACAAACATGTGTTGGCAACTTATGTTTTCTACTTGACATATAAAAAGATTAAATAAAAGTAGCTTATTTGGTTACAACAAACTGAAGTTGCAAGAGCTTATGACAGTACAAGCAAACATATTTAAACAACAATAATTAACTATTTTAATATATTCAAATAGCGTAGTTTTATAAATAATTAACAAACACGAAGGATTATATTTATCTTTTAAGAAGTGTAAATAATTTTTTGAGCTACGCTACACTACTGTTGGTTCAGAAGATCACTGATATAAGTGAAACCTACAGATGGAGTATTAGCAGTCCGCAGAGAGGCCAAGCTAACTTTTGATATTCAAAGTAACTATATGAAGGAGTTGTTTAGAGCTGTTCCTGTAGTTGTCTTGTAAAATTATGCTTGTTTTCAACTTTTACTGAAAAAATTAATCACTGTGTTATGTGTAAATAACTTTTTATGTGGCGGATGACTTCTTTCTCTTCCTATCTGAAAGAATCAGACGCTTTATCATAAAACTTACGTCATGCTATCGGCATATTAATTTGTTGTAAGTCGCGCACCGCTATTAAGACTGTTAGCAACATTTTAACCGTTTGCTTCCAAGTCAGGGGTGGATCAGTAAGGGACATACTAAAATATTTATTTTGTCGCAACATAAAATTTACTGCGACAAAGAAAATTTGAAGTGTATATATTTATGAAACACTTTGGCGTAAAGAAAAGCTCTGTTAAAAGTGTACAGAAGTTATAATATAAATTAGTGTTGGCATTACTATAGTATTAAAGGTAGTAATTTTATGTTATAGTTAGTTGCATTGTTTTCAAAACGAAGTTCAAGCGTTCCGAATTAAATTTACTACAAAGAAAATACAACTGTTCTCCAAATTAACTTTTGAAAGGAGAAACAGTTGTAAAATATTAAACATGTAGGCTAGGTTTTGAGTTTTTCTTAGCTGGAGGGCCAGTGTTATTTATTAAATGCTGAAGATCCATTGAAGAAAACAATTATTACTTTCTGTAGTATGCGTAAATGCTTTTACTATGCACTTCTCGTTCCCACATGAGCAAAATGCGCAGTTTCGTGCAGTGTCTGTGGAACAGCGGCTTCGATGAGCCACCCAAGGAACAAGCTCTCGAAGACGTGGTCGTGCAGTTAGACTCGCAGACATCCTGGCGTGCTATTGTCTTCGCCTCTGTGGTGGTGGCAGCTCTTGTACTGTTGGCGGTCTACGGGGCAGCTCGCTGGCTTCATACACACCGCCTAGCTTCGCATCTACCTGTAGCTTGCAAAGGTCAGGTATGGTAACACGTCCACTACTTTTGCCGGATTACGTTTATGGTCCTGCAGTCATAGCTGGATTGCCAAATACTGTCTCTATCGCGGTCTTATAAATACAGGTCTGCACGCTAGCCTGTCTACCAGTGCTATTGAGCTGACCTCTTTTAACAGACTACGACACACGTATAATAGTGCGTTATACCGTCATTCTACTATAATGCTCCTAGTGGCTCGGGCAAGAACTAGCTGTGCTAGTTATATTTACCACAATGTTATAACAGCACCAGTGTATCAGTGACACCAGTCATGTTAGAACAATTTTTTAAAACCAGATGTTGTCAAGATCTATCAGAGTCCATTTCACATAAGATTTCCTCTTTTTAAATTTTTGTTAAGTCATTTTAGAGCTGTTTCCGTATAAATATCATTGTTTCTTCTGCCATAGATGATTTCTGCACAAACACACTCAGATGACAGACTAACTGTACCGTATGATAGTCTGTTAATCTCTATAATATAGCGAAATGAAAACAAATCTTTATGTTTAAATTTGTACCTACAATATACTTCAGAACTATAAAAACACCAGCATTTTAAAGTGGGACAGACATGTTTACTACACAACGTGACTGTTAACTGAGTGTACATATGCAGGCATCATCTGTGGCAGAATAAAATAGTCCTACTGATATTTTCCTGGGAACAAATATAAACGGGGATACCAACACAACTGTTAAAAATTGCAAAATGTACTTACACATGCTGCACTATACACGTCTTGCAAAGAAAAAATTACAATACGTCTCATTATTTGTACTGTCTCTTTAAGAACTGACTATAAATGCGAATACAGAGTGTTACTAAAATCACATTTAAGTTGTTGCCTTCATAGGAACCCGGCTAAAAGCAGAGAAATTATTTTCACGTAAATTTAGTTTCGGTTGTGCTCAGTCACCATTCACGATATCATTTTTGGACAAAGGATGCATTTAAATGAGGAAGACATTGCTACAGGAATTAAATTAAGGGGGGGGGGGATTTACGGTTTTTTAAAGGCGCTCTGCACCGAAAACTTTGTAGTTTTATAATTGTACCAAACACTGTTCCACTCTTACACGTTGGATTAATAGTAATTATACACAACATATATTTCTCGGTTCCATAGTTTTCGTATCAGGCAACGTCAATATAGCGATTTGAACATTTTCGCTACTTTGCTAAAGTAAAAACTATTGAAACGATTTGAATGAAAGAATTTTGAGTGAAAGTAAATGTATTAAGTTACAGATTAACACTTTTGTAATTTCACGAAAAAAATATTTTAGTTTGCAAAAAATCTTTACTGTACCTAAATTTTTGCAATTATTTGAATACATTTTTTATAATACGGAAAATAACAAAGTAGCCATTCTGTATCTTAATACATTTATTTTCACTCAAAAAATTAGAATCGTTTGAAAAGTTTTTAGTTTGGGTAAATAACGAGAATGGTCAAATCACTATTTTGACATGCGATTGTACGAAAACTATGTAACCACAAAATAATTTGTAAGAGTTGACAAGTGTTGTAAGAGTTGACAAGTGTTTAGCACGATTAAAAATTAAAAAATTTTCGGTGCAGAGTTGTCATAAAGACTGCAGAAACATATTTGCTTGTATGTATTCACGGTAATGGAAAAACTGTGTAAAAGTTTCTGCAGCAATATGAGCAGCATCGAGACGAATAAAAAGTAGGTTCGCCAGGTACTGAGCCACATAGAATATAATTTAACATGTGAGTACCTAGCATTGCTCTCGCCAAGGGGCTTGGGAGTAGGCACAACATTTAATTACTGTAACTATGTCAATGTACCTTCATAACCCAAAGGAGTTTAGCCTCACGAATCATCTGTTCTATTCGCAGGAAAACGAGATGAAGGATAACGAGATCCAAGAGCGATCCACAGAAGGGAGAGAATTTGTCAAATCACACGAGGCCAGAAACGACACGCAAGGAAGAATGGCGACCACTATGGAAAGACAGCGGGTTGCTAAAGAGTACCTTGACGTATCGGCGGATATCAAACGGCGAGCGGACACGTGGCATGGTGTGGCAAGCAGAATATCGGCATGGGAGGAAATAATTGAAGTATCACGTCAAGATGCAGTTCCTGAGGTACCCGACATGACCTATATAGTACAAAATGCCGCGCAAACCAAGGAAGAAGCAGTTACTAACCTCCAAAAGAAACAACAATCTAGCCATGCAGAAGAAAACGTACATTATGAGGGTGTAGATGCTTTCAAGATTCAGGTAAACAAGCTGGAAAAAGGAGATGATGCAAAAGTAGTGATGCAAGGAGGGTATAAGCCGACTCAAGAGACACAGGTTGAGGAAATTGAGTTACCGCAGTCGCATGGTGATGTAAGTTCAATGGACGAGGTAACAACGACGGAAGACGAGGCAGGACCACTTACTGAGGAGATAAATGAAGAGATGTATGAAGAAACTGAGATTAACTCCCAGCCGTGGACGGACAGCCCGCACAGGTGGCACGAGGTGATTACACAGGTAATACAAGAGGAGGATGAGGAGCAATATTATAAGGCCGAAGAGCAAGATGACGAAAAGAATCAAGACGTACACCTGAAGCCGAAAGAGGACGAAGAACAAGATGAGGGAGATGAACGAGAAGAAAACGATGGCCGAAAGAAACCCAAGTTCCAAGAACATTTGCCAGTTGAGACGACGCTCGCGGCTGATCTGGAGCTGGAAACGATGTGCACGATGAACGAGACAGTGATGGTAGCTCGCATGCCACGTGACGGGGACTCGTTGTTCGCAGCGTTGACACACCAGCTGTACGAGCCGGAGGTTGGTTCAGGCGACCACAGAGAACACACAGCCAGACTGCGTGCAGCTGTGGTCAAACACCTGCACTCCAAGAAGCGTCAGTACCTGCAGCTGCTGCTAGAGGCGACTCTAGCGCATGATGGCAGGTACGTGCAGCTAGGTGCTACATTGTAAAAAAAAAACCTTCCTAAATATTAAAGAGTGTTTTAAACCCATACTCAGTATAGGACATTCACCATACTTCAGACTGTAAATGCCGTATTTACTCGCATAATCGACGTATGTGTTTTACTGAATTTTTGGCGCAAGATTGGAGTGTGGCCGTTATAATGTTTTTAAAATTATTTTTCCTTTACATGTTTAGTTTGAATTGATACGTAAATATGATCATTTTTTCATATTTACTCGTATGTAGCGTGACCTTTTCTTCAAAGTAAAGGGAGATTTCTAGGATGTACGGTAAGCATGAAAAAAAAAAAAACTAGAAAATTTTGATAACACATTAATGTGAGTCACATATATTGTTTAGCCTGTCAATAAAGACAGGTGCGGCCAATATGTGATTCCTTAAAACACATCTAAGTTGTGCGGGAATTATGCGAAGACGGCCATTATGCGTGTAAATACTGGAGTAATCTACAAAAAGTCTATAAGCAATTTATCTTACACCAGTGCGATACATTTTTGATAATATAATTTCATTATTGACCGTATCTGAAGCCATTTTAAGTCTATACTGTAAAAAAAACTTCCTAAAATGTTTAGGAAGTAACTAACCTAAACATAGTATGGAAAAGTTACCATACTACCGCCTTGTAAATGTGAAAATTTTTATATTTGTTACAATACAAGTCTGGTAACATCAGTATACATTTGAATGTTTTATAAGAAAGTTTAGGAGTACTACCATGGATGTCTGGGAAACACTTCTACCATACCTAAACTCTTAGCACTCCTATACGCACGTGTGGCAAATTTACCAGCAATTTTTTTCTAGTGTATATGCAGCCTAGCGGTAAACTCATTATTGTCTATAAACTTTCCTGCAACATCCTAACTAGAGTTGCTGAGGCAGGTAATGTGAAAGAATTTTTTTGAAACCAATATTGTTTATTAATGAAGCCGTTAATACTATTTAGATACTGCAATAATAGTTTTAAAGATTTAAACTTTCTCAAATACTTTATAGATAACTGGCAATTGTAAAATGGGTCTGTATTTACCGGAGTAAGATTGATATCATTGTTTAAAAATTGGTGTAACTTTGGAAATTTTTAGTTTCCTTTATTCATCAATAAGTTTATGACTTTCACTATTTTATAGACTATTCTGCTACACGCTTCCGGGAGTGGAAAATACTTTGTTCAATACTCGGACGGATACGTTTTTGTACGCTGCCTGTTGCCGCGATTCGTACATACGAGGCGTGGCCTGCGCGATAATAGTTGAAAAAAACTCTTACTAGGTTTAATTATCAAAGCTTTCTGACACGATTGAAACTACTCGCAGGTGACACCGGCCTGCGACAGCACCTCTGCACTCTTCCGGGGCTCGCGGCAGTGTGTCCCGAAAAACTTCCAAAATTCCTGCTCTCGCGGCTCTACCGCGCTAAAAATCGTTGACCAATCAGCCCAGCAGCTTCCAGTCGCTAGGCCACGCCCCACGGTTAGCGACCCCTCGGCTGCAGACCACGTCACCGTTTATTTCCATTATTTTCTTTCTTTTCTTAACTAACAAATTAAATTAACACTGTACACCTTGATTATATTTGATATTGCTTATCTCTAATTGCCCAAAATATTATAACTTAATAACTTATTGGGCTCAGCCCTGGTTGGCTGTTTGGTGGTAGGGGCGGTCCTGTGTTCCCAGCCCCCAGTCCTCGGGGAGAAAGCAGAGGACGTCATGATGGAAAAAAGAGGGGGGGGGGGGCATCTGTAGCGACCCGCAGTGCCACGACAATGGTGCGGGGGCGACATTTCCCCGTTTCTCAGAGACATAAGCCGCCCCCTTCCCCAGTGTATGAATACAAACACCGTTATCTGGAACAGTTGCAAGGACACTCTTTTGTTATATTAAGGAAACATATTTTTAGTTAGAGGTGTCAATGAGGCCCTTTACAATTCTATAAAACAACAACATATTAACAAGTGTTTAACTTTATTCCTAAAAAATACACCAGGGAATTTACAGCTTCTCTATCTGTCATTTAGTTACTTCCAAATCAGAGTGAAGTGGGGTAGTTATTCTTTTTATTCAATCTGGCCAGACCTGTCTTCCTTGGAATGACCCTCGGTGCTGTGGTAGAGGTGACAGGGATAGACGTGTTGGTATTTTGCTTGTGATGATACAGCGAGTGTTGTGTGTCTGCAGGTATTTGACCGTGCCGCAGCAAGATAGAGTGGATTGCTACCTGCATGACCTAGCCAGACCTGGCTTCCCTGGAGGCATGGAATCCATTAGTGCTGTGGTAGATATGGCCGCGGTGGACGTAGTGGTATATGTAGAGGGGCTCGCCAAGTACCCTGTGCTCACTTCCAAGCAGCCTGCCTTCAAGTGTCTCGCTGTAGCCAAGCGTTCTCCAAGCCACCACCATGTCACTCACTACGACAGCATCGTCAGAACCTCTTCTTTGCGTGAATATTCACCTCCTCTGGTTCATCGCACTGGTCCTGACATTAGATAGTATTTATCAAGAGTCTATCTGTTTGTCTGATTTTATGAACACTAAAATCAATGCTGATTTACTTGTGGGAAATAAACAGTTTTAGTTAAATACTGGCTTACACACTTAAATACATAAGGCGACGTGGCTTCTCAGACGTACTGAGTGCCAAGTGAAATTTTAAATAGATCGTCTGGAAGTTTAGTGTAAATTAGTGTCAGTCTACAGAATAGTGATTGATTAATGCTTAAAGTACTAAGGAATATTGATATGAGGAAAGTTTGTTTTCACTACAGAAATATTATGGAAATCAGAATATTTCAATTTAAACACTTTATATTAAGAAAAGAATTACGAAAACATTTTCTTTGGTCTTTTGTGACCTTTTCTCGCGATAAAACAGTTAACAACAATTCGTGTCTCTAGAAACTTTCAACACTGAATTAATTCGAAATTTCTCAAAAATACGAATGAATATGTTTAATGTCGATAGCATAACATTTTATGTATGATAAAATTTTTTTTTAAGAATTCTCACAAATGTGTTATTTTTAACCAATCATTGGATAATCATTGCAGTTGTAACCAACAATAAGAAAAGGAATTAGAAATGTTTTCTTTTGGTAGTTATAACTGTATTTATAAGAGAAAATATATATAAATATATTTGAGTTACCAATCACATAGAAATCTCACAGAAATTAATAATTAACTACGATAACATAAAATAATTCAGTAAAATATTATTAATTTTTTAATTTTCCGTCCTGTAACATAACACATTTTAAGCAGCGTCAAAGCGTAGAGCAAGGTATACGGTGCTAAGAAATTACTATAGACATCTTTGAGCTGTGTGTGGAATATACGACTGGAAGACTCGAACCAGTTGTGCAAGAGATGAAGTGCGAATTTTCCAGAAATAGACATTAGTTTTCGCTACGCATCTTTATTGGGCGTGACTAGTTGGTGCTTTAATGTCTGGTTCACAAAGTATTAAGTCAGATTGTAATACAGCAGAGAGAGAGAGAGAGAGAGCATGCCTATGATCACGATCATGCTTCGCCACTGATTTTAAGTATAAAAATGAAGTAAAAATGAAATTATAATTTTTTACAGAGTTAATAATATCTGCAATTCGGTACCTTTAGTCAATAACTATTAAATGGTTCTGTATTGATGGTAATTTAATTAGGAAAATAATATACCTAACAGAGTTACATAATTTGAAATTCAAAGCTTACTCTATCTTGTATAGTAACTATATGTTTCAACTTATTTTATATTATAATACTTTCTTAAAGCAGTTACATTGTTTTATTTGTTAAAATTAGCATTTGAGGATCAGCTTTGTATATATAAATTATAATAAAACGAAATTAAAAATAAAACTACAAAAATTAAGTCTGATATGTAAAATTAAAATTTCCAATAATATTTACAATTTACGTGTTTACTCCAAAAATACTTTGAACAAACACAAATTTATGTAATTTAAAACTCTACAAGTTTAAAAATGTAACAAAATGATAACATTAAAAATAGTTACAGATTTATTGAAGAAGGTTAAAAAACATTAAGTGTCACGTATGATTTTATTTATTTTTAATTAACTTGCTAAAACAATATCACTATATTGAATTTTAATGAAAATTATGCTACAGAAGAACATGCTATAAACTGACAAAAAATTTTATTTTTGTGAATTCTTGTGTACTCGGAAAATATTTCTTAGGCAAGCAAGTAATGAGTACTCTTCACGAAACTCTTTGTCAAACAGCAGATTTTATTATTCAGTGACACTTAAGTAAGCATCAGGATTTTGCGCTCCTTCAACTATTCGTTAAAATTTATCTATCTTTATATGACGGGTAAAGCTACTCAAAAATCCATAGCAGGGTTATGTAACTGTCATTATCACGCCCACTGTGGCCTTGTGTAAAGTTTACTTCCTGTGATATGTGGGAAACATCCTGCATTAGAGAGAATTAAAATTTTATGTTCCCAATGACGAGGGAAATACTTTCATTTAGAATGTGTGGCTGATTAACGAAAATAAATTAAATTCATATATTATTTAGCGCCGATGTTGGCTATCCTGAAGTGTTGAAAAGGGTAGTTAATTTCAGTGATAGCTTGCTATGTTTCGGTAGTAGCCGTGTAAATGTTTAAAAATTACACGGAACTGTAATTCGAATTTCTATTACCACCAATTCATAAGGATTCGATGGAATTTGCCAAGAAATTTTAATCTCAGGAAATTCGTTAGAATATTCGAGTGAAAAGTTAACTGTACGCAAATGAAGAATTATGGTAAGTGAAACTGCTAGAAAGCCATGTGAACGCAAAGTTAGAAAAAATATTATTAATTGTCTAGGACATACTTAAACTTAGATTGGAGTTTTTGTCATAGTGAGGAAGGTGATAGTCATACAAAAGCACCTTATTCCCACAAGTCTTCCTTCATATGCGGCTATCGAGCCTCTGTGCAGCTAAAGTAGATTGTACCTGGAGTTACTCTGCGGATGATTAAACTAGAGAACCTAAATTTTACCAATCTACGTCCGTTCAGAACGCGTTATTTGTAACATCTTGATCCTAACCACTGGCGTAATAAAAGTCTTTAACATCCTTTTTAGTCGCACTCCTTCAACGTCACATTGTAACTTCTTAGCAACGTTGTCACTGCAGCTTTGTGAAGATGCATGTGTTTGTGATGGTCGTATGACGTCGTACAGACGTGCGAAACATACGTTTAATTATAATATTTATAACCGATAAATATTATTAATTTATTTCTTTCTTTTACTTGTTTAGTATTGTTAAATATTGTGTTAGGAACTAATGCATTATTTATAAAATAGTGTTACAGGTTTAAGCAGAAACTTACATGTGGGAAATTCTCTGAGCTCTTTAGGATAGAGGTCTTATAATTAGAAATAAAAGAGTTAAATTAAGTACTGTATTTAACAGTTCACAAAGCTACGAATTACACAAAACAGCAATCAATTATAACTTTCACAACACAATTAGTTATGCACACAATTACTGCTGTGCCACAGAAACGTTAATTAACTTTGACAATTAAAGAACAAGAATGTTTACCATTAACCAAAGACTACAAATCACAATAAAAGTTCAGTCATATATCCAATCAACAATCTTTCAAATAGTGGCAATGTACAATCTTAACAGTCCGCAGTGGTGATGGCTCGTCTTGCACTGTGCAGCACCCAGAGTGCACCACTGTCTTCACTCTCGAGGTCTTCGGTTCATCTCCCGTCGTGCACCTCCTTCTTCACCTGTCGACCCGTAGTAGAAGCCCTCTTGTCTAACGTGCCTGTAGCCTCGCAGTAGACTCCGACGTCACCAAGACGTCTTCCTAACATCACCAAGATGTCCTCACCAGCCTCTCTGCATAAGCTTAGCACCTCCTCCGAGTAGGACTAATAGCGAACTCTCGAAGCACTCCTTCTCTTGAATCACCAGGTAGACAGTCTCCTCAAGTAGCCAGTTACTGCCCGCCTAGACACAACACCGTCAGTGTTGTTCTCCACAGCTCACTGCCTCTGCAGCACTCCAACACAACACTGCAAGTATGTTCGTCCTTCCTTCAGCCCGCTGGCGTCACACAGCCTCGACGCCGCCGACCACCGCCACCGTGTTGCCATCCTATAGAAAAACCGCTGGCCAGCAGCATCGTCCGGCACGATTTTTACATGCTGAAATCCGGAGACCGAACCCATGAGGGATAGAAACCGGATCGCCTTGGTGTGAAACGAGTGGACTGACCTCACGGCCGCCACGGCCCCATAATTTTGGTGTGATTACTAATTTTTTTTGTGAGAAAACCGACTATAGAGGAAACAAGTGTTCGTATTTTCTGTGCTTTACATTCTTCTACACTCACAGAAACTCCCCTCCTGTCAATGACGTACTCCTTTGTTTCCACCCCTCTAGAAGCGAACACCCAGCTGTCGCTCAAAGTTACGTCCGTCGACCGATGTTCAGTTCTCTGATATATCAGGACGCTCTTTAAGTTACCGACACAATCATCCATCGCATCTGGCAGTTACCCGTCCGTCGGCAAATTGAGCGATTTACAACTATCCATAAACCGACCATCGCAATTCCTTCAGCTTTTAAAGCTACCAATATTCAAACTGAAACTTTTTGTTCGCCGTAACAATTTTCTTTGTATTTAATTTGCATTTACAAGTATTTAAATTAAATTACTGCAGTTAAAATCACGGTTTTTCACTTCAAAGAAATTTTGCAAGCACAGAGATTCAGCGATACGTTAGTTTATGTTTTGCATTGAGTAAGAATGTTGTATTTTACAATTCGATTGGTGTAATAATTTTTCGCAAAATTAAAATTATCTGTATCGTATTTACAAGTTTAAGACAAAAACTTTATATGTGGGCAATTCCCATGAGTTATTTTGGGATAGAGGTCATATAATTATAAATAAATGAGTTAAATTAAGTACTGGATTTAATAGCTCACAAAGCTATGAAATACACAAAACAGTAATCAACTTTAACTCTCACAACACAATTAGTTATGCTCACAATTACTACTGTGTCACAGACACGTTAATTAACTTTGACAATTAAAGCACAAAAAATTCCTGCCAACAATTAATTAAACAGTACAAATCACAATAAAATTCAGTCATATATCCAATCAACAGTCTTTCAAGTAGTGACAGTGTACAACCTTAATAGTCCGCCGTGGTGATGAATCGTCGTGTGCTGCGCAGCACCCCGAGTGCACCGCTGTCTTCACTCTTGAGGTCTTCGGTTAGACTCCCGTCGGGTACCTCCTTCTTCGCCCGTCAGCCCGCCGCTGCAGTCCTCTTGGTTAGTCCAACACTGCTCCGACAGTACCCGCCTGCCGCCTCACAGTAGACTCTGACGTCACCAAGATGTCTTCACCAGTCTATCTCCACAACCATAGCACCGTCCTCTAGCACGACCAATAGCAAACTCTGGAAGCACACTTTTTCTTGAATCTACAGGTAGACAGTCTCCTCAAGTAGCCAGTTACTGCCCTCCTCGACACAACACCGTCAGTGTTGTTCTCCACAGGTCACCGCCTCTGCAGTACTCCAACACAACACCACAAGTGTTGTTCGTCCTTCCTGCAGCCCGCTGGCGTCACACAGCCTCGACACCAACCACCACTGCCGTGTTGCCATCCGAGACGCCACACCTCGGCAGTACAGTCGCGCCGACACAACACTTGAGTGTTGTGTGTCCCTTCTGTAGGGCGCTGATGTTACTCAGACTCGACACCGACCACCGCTGCCGTATTGCCACCCTCGTGATGCCACACCTCGTCAGCTCCGCCGATGTTACATCAGCTTCGACGCCGTCGTGATTCTACCCCCAAGGCGCTGGGTCCTCATATCTGCTTCGCCGTCAGTGTCTCCTCTCGGCCCGTCACTTCTCACGCCGTCCATCGCCACCCCAGTGGCAACGCCGCCCCTAAGGGCGTTGCCTCACACCACTCTCGGTCTCACTTCATCTTCACGACTCACTACAAGACTATCACAAGACTGCACAAGACTGACTCTTCCCGGCTCTCTTCCAGACTGCCTCATATTGCGCAGTTCCGATGCTTTTATACGGCCCCTTCAATGACGTCAATGGCTGATGAAATATGGTGACCTGAAGTCTAAAAATAGACATTACCTCGGTCGTACTTGTTGATAGTCACGTATTCGCACTGGCGTCACCGGGGAAACCCAGTGACGTCTCTCGGGAGATGCGACATAGCTGCGAAAACCCATGACATCACTGATTGACTCACAGGACTGACCACTCAGAGTGATGTAATGTGCCTGCTGCCCGGCCAACACGCAACAGTATTTTAAAGACGATTTTGTAGCGCTAACATAACAAAAAATAACAAAATGAAACAACCATACAGTTTTCGCATTAACGTTCAAAAGTTTAAACGTTTGCCATCGTCAGTAATTTGAGATTCGTCTGTGATCCGTCAAAGGCAAAGATTGCTGAACTTTCGGCGGACAGACAGATGGAAAATAATGGAGGCTTTTGATTGGCTGAAGGTCACGTGACTGACGGGTGGGCGACTGACTCATGTGAAGGATGACTATGACTTCTGATTTACTGTAAGCATAGTTATGAAAAGCAACGGAGCTTAGTTTCATAGTTAATACATTTGCCATTATGTAATCAAACCATTTTAAACTGGTGTATTTTGCTGGATACACTTTATTACTATAGAATGTTGTTGAGTGTCAGAAAACCCACAGTTACACGAGAAAATGTGAAACAAAATTAAAAATCCAGAATCACACCAAGGAAGTCAGGAATGGTTCTAGTTGTCAAATATACAAATAATTCTGATAATATAAATGAAGTCGGCACATAAAAACAAAAACGATAGTGGGAAGTCAAAATAGACAAGGACCAAACAAGGTACATACAATGACGACAATGATGGACACCGACGAACAACAATAAGTAATTCTAACAAAAGCGAAAAAAGGAAGATTTTTCACTGTCGTTATCGTACCAGATCGCGGAACGTGCAGGAATGTAAGCATTGCCACGTTGATTCGACCAAATTATTTAATCATATGTAGTGCTTGAGACATTGTAATTTGTTTTTAATTAAATTAGTTAATTATCTAGAAATGTTAAACGTGTGACGTTTCAAGACTCAATATTAGATAATATGTGCTTCTATTAGAAGCGACATATTGGGAATTTTTAACCATTGTTATTGTACCAATTCTCGGGGCGTAGAGGCGTATAAACAATTTCATGTGGAATTTGAGACACTGGTTTAAACGACTGCTTATATTTCACGAAACACTGTAACTTGTTTGTATCTCATGTACATAAATTAATATGTTTATAGATACGTACACATATATTCGCTCAAATATCAAAGTTTGGTAACGTGGTGTTTCTTCTTTCATTTAAATTACTCTATATTTTCCCAAGCCTTCTTTGTCTATGGTTGTACTTGTTGTGTGAAATTTTTTTTCATTGAATATGTGTTTATGTTTATTATCCTTTCTAGAGGGCATCAACTCAATAGGCCCAGATCACGGTCGTAGAAGAACAGGCCTGGACACTCGCCTGGAAACTTGACCCCTTTATTGTTTGGCTGAAGTTAACGATAATGCTACACGATTTTGGCGCTGCTGTTAGGGCGGTCGGCTCAAACTCCGCCCACTTCGCTCCCACTAAGATAAACAATTTATCAAAACGTATTTTTTTATCAATTTATGAAATACTTCCTTTGCTCACAATTTAATATCATGGCTCCAGAAATCTTTATTTACTTTATAATGTTAACAATGGAAAACAGTGGGCGGAGTTTGAGTCCGACCGCCCGGATTACAGCGCCAAAAAGTACGACATTCTCGGTAACTTGACGAACTACAGCCAAACAACAAGGGGGTCAAGCAAAAGTACACTGGTAGATAGGCGTATGTCCAGACCTGTTCTTCTACGACCGTGGCCCAGATCGAGGCCATGAAAATTAGTTCTCTGTTCTTCCTGTGAGCGCTAGCTTCGCAATGATAGAAACAGAAAGAGGGTAGCTGTTGAAGTTTTGCGTGGGTAGCCATATTGATTTGTAATGTAATTGTAGCTGTAGATTTTTACATGGGTGATGTTATTTCTTTAATTAAAATGCTTATTGGACATATAGCGTTCCTGGCTGTAGTTATGTTCGTGGAACAGTACGACATTGATTTCCAGTGTATGATGAAGATGTGTTCCAAGTGTTGCAAATAAAATATTTGTTGGTTTGAATGATCTCAAAATTTTTTTCGTTTGCGACGAACACTTTCCCGAAGAATGTAGAAGTCCTGAAGTAAAATGCTTGAACAGACTTTCTCTTCCAACATTTTATCTTAAAGGTAAGCGTCTTTTGCACATATAAATATTAAGAGTTAACCAATGAAAGTGCGCGAATTATCAGTGAGTAAATTTTAACGAGCCACATAAATGTGTGAATGAGATAATTAAAGCTATTACCCCTTAATTTTCTCAGCATAAGTTTTGTTGCGAATGTCTCAAGTTGTAACAACACAGGATCTGGAACGATATGATGCTGTTGTTTTTCTATAAAATGTCCAATGGTTTACTTTAAATGATTTTTAGTAAACTGTCGTAATTATGATAGATACAGCAGTGTAGTAGAGACTTGTCATGTAGCGTATTGTTTATTTTTGAAGACTGCTATCAAGTAGGCCTAGTAGTTGTAGGCTGTTTAGTTTTATTCTCATCCAATTAGTGTTAAGCTTGGTAAATTTGGATGGTTTATGATTAAACAGACCAAAGGCCAATTTTTAGTTATCAGTACAATTTTTTTATAAGTTTTTCAGATCTAAATAGTCTTACAAAATGTATTTTAATCCTATAAAGTTAATATTAATAACATAATGGCATATTATTAACTTACTTTTATTTGTAGGATCGTTTCAAAGCAGAAAATTATTTTATACGTAACTTACAATTGGCACTTTGTTTATGCAGAATACCACCCAGTTAATGTTATGGTTAGTGCGCAGTTCTTTCGCATAAGCGCTAGTAGTAACACGGTTCCAAAGGGACTGCTGGGACTTTACCTTCAACAAATACTCTCTGTTCTATGATCCATTCTCTTTTCTATGGTTGTTTTCTATAGTCAAAGTCGTGCTTCGGCAAGATTTCTGCGTGAAATTAAGATGAAGATAAAAGTAACTATTGGGTCACTGACTATAGGATGGGCATTATTAGGCAGGTATTATATTAACTTAGTAACGATATTGCAAGTTTCCAAACGATAGAAAAACCTAGAAAAGTATAAAATAGTTACATTATGGTAAGCATGACAAAATTTCTAAAAAGTGCTCTTAGGTATACGAAATGCATTACGAAATTATATTTTATTAATTACTAGCAGTCCCCCGCGGCTTTGCTCGCGAGTATTATTCGTAACTGGTAATATTTACCTTAATTGAAAAACCTCTTTGTACACAAGATTGGTACTTCAGTCATCAAGTGTTAGAATGTCCAAGCGGCTAGTTGAACTAATTCTGCAGCAGGATAAGTAGCTATAGCTGTCCATGCGAAAAGCAGTCTTAAGTTTGTCCCTGCCACTAACAGCGACTTCGCCTGGGCCTTATTTATAAAACTGCCAATTTGACGTTCT